>JAASGM010000706.1:0-14341 GCA_023334215.1 Globisporangium cystogenes | reverse complement strand
GAGCGACTCATGCACCTGAACACGAAGGAGATCGTGGGGTACATCTTGGACGGCGTAGCCACGACGTCCGGCGCGGACGCGAAGGACGGCATGTACATGTCGAACTGGGACGCGAACTTCGGCGAGGTGGGCGACCGCTTCTTGCGGCTGCAAACCGATACGAACGCAGGCACAACCAAGTTCATGTCCTCGGATCTCCCGATGACTGTTCTGGTTGCGACGGAGAGTGTGCTGGCCGACTTGGACGCCAACCCGAACTCCAAGTGTGCCATGGTCGCTACAAGCTCGCTGGCGGCGCGAGATCCGTCATCTGCGTCCACCAAGGCGTCCGGGTTGGTGAAGCGGTTTCTCGGTAAGCTCCTCATGAACTCAGTCACGCGCGGATTCATCCCGCCGGTCATCTACCGCCTCCATCGCTGCAACGAGGGTGACCGAGAGGTTCTCAAGTACATGTTCAAGAAGATGACCGAGCTCCTGGATGCCCCGAGCGAGGAGGAGGCACTCGTGTCCGAGCTCGAGTACTACCTGATCGTCTTCTCCGAGATGTGGGAGTCCCCGACGCCAGACGTGGCCACCCTCACGACTCGGTTCACGGACGCGATGATCAGCTCTGGACCCATCGCTGAGCTGCTGCCGCTCTACTGCGCGTTCACGAAAGACAACTCGAGTGCGTGCGCGGCCGTCGTGAACGCCACGATGCTGGGCTCGGGGCAACCGCTCGCGTACAAGAAGGACAAGTACTGGAACACGGCCGCGACGATCCCCGACGGTGCGAGCGTGCTGATCCTGAGCGGCAGGTTGGACCCGCAGACGCCGCACAAGTACGCCGAGCGGCTGCTCAAGGTGCTCAACGGCACTAGCAAGAAGCTCGTGACGTTCGACTACACTCCCCACGGCGCCATTCTGAATGCGGTCTACGGTGGACGGAGAGACGAAGAGTTGGGGTACATGATCACACCATCGCGATACTGCGGCGTGGAGCTGCTGGCGTCGTACGTGAACGGTGCTGGCGACCTCACCAAGCTGGACGAGACCTGCGTCGCGTTGACCAATATGGGCATGCCGAACGTCGCGGCGGACAACCTGTACACCTTCATGTTCATGAACACCAGGGACATGTACGACGGCGAGGTGTTCGAGTACGAGGATACCCGGCTTCATACTCCGCTCATAGTCGTGTCCGTCGTCGGCGGCATGGTGCTGCTCTGCGTCTTCCTCCCGCTGTTCCTGTCGTATCGCAATCGAGTGAAGCAAGCGAAGAAACCAGCGGCGGCGGCAGCGGCGGGCGGGTATGCTCGACAGCAAACACCAACCAGCGCGACACCGGTGCAACCTCCAAGCGACTACCAGGAACCGCGCGTTTGAGTCGGGTGAGTGAGCCGAGACGGTAGCGAGGGCCAACAAGAAGCAAAGACGTCATCTAACGCTAACGCAGCAAACTTCACACGGGCGTCGATGAGATCTCGCTCTTCCCCCAAGCCGCTCGCGTCCGACGCAGAACTGGTCATTAAGAACGTGTGCTCTTCATAATACAGTATCGGTTCTGAGTCCACTCCATGTTTTCAGAAGCAGGAAGTTCCTCGTAAATATCACTATAAGATCTTCCTCCTCCATACAATCCCCAAGTCACTTTTCCACTCTTCACTTGGTTTCAGTATGTCACCCCACATTCCCGCGCACACCGCGACAACTGCGACCACCGCCGCCGCAGGAGCAGCCATGCGCCTCGCGTGCGTCGCGTGCCGCGCGTCGCTCCCGGCAGCCGCCGCCTCCGATCCGCCGCCGCTGGCGCACGCGCAGCTGGCGCGTTGCTGCGGCTGCGGCGGCCTCTTCCACGCCGCCTGCCGCCTGCTGGCGCCGGGCGCCGCGGCGGCGCAGCCGTTCACGTGCGCGCGCTGCGCCGGAGGCTCCGAGGCGGCGCCGCTGCCGCTGCTGGTGCCGGAGGAGGCGCTGGCGTTCATCGGCGGCGAGGCACAGGCGCCGGAAGCCGATAGTGAAGAAGAGGAGGAGGACAAGGACGACGACGAGTGGCGCGCGGTCGCGCAGGTCGTCGCCGTGTGCGCGCGCTGCCGCCAGCTGCGCGACGAGAGCGACGAGCGCGACGAGAGCAACGAGAACGCGTCGTGCGCGTGCGGGGCGGCGGGTGGCGTCTTTGTCGACCGGCGCGTCTGCGGCCTCGTGCGGCGCGAGCAGCGCGGCGCGTGGTGGGCGGCGACGTGCGCGTGCTGCGCGCGCAGCTTCTGCCTCGAGGGGTTCGCGGACGGCGACGCCAGCGACGCGGCCCTCGACGCTCTGCGCGGCGCGCGGGTCAGCGCGGAAGGCGCGTGGACGTGCGCAGCGTGCGTCACGCGAGCACCGTCGCAGTCCTCCGACCCGGCGCAGTCCTCTGCTGGCGACGCCTCCGCTGGCGCCGACCGCGCGTCCTCAACGGCCGTTGGCGACGGCTCCGTGAACTCTGGAGACGGCTCCGGACTTGCGACGCACGATGACGCGTCGTGCGTCAGCGCACCAGCCGCTGCAGAGCTGCCGGAGCCGGCGGAGCTGATGACTGTGCTCATCTGCGACGGCTGCGAGAGCGAGTTCGACTTCGCGCGGCTCGTCCCGCCGCTCGCGGAGATCCCCGAGGGCGACTGGTTCTGCAGCGCGTGCTCGAGCGGCCCGCAGCTCAGCAGCTCAGCGGCCGAAGCGGCTGACGCGCCGCCGATGGTGAGCGTCACGGTGCTGCTCTGCGACGGCTGCGAGGGCGAGTTCGACCTGGAGGCGCTGAGCATCCCGCTGAGCGCGGTGCCGGAGGGCGACTGGTTCTGCCCGCAGTGCGAGGCGCTGAAGAAGGCGAAGGCCAAGAAGCGTCGGGACCGGAAGGGGAAGCGGCCGGCCCCCAAGCCCAGCGGCGGCGTCGCTCCTCCGCCTCCTCCTGCTGCTGTTGTCGACACTGTTGTCGAGGAGCTCGTGACGGTTCTCATCTGCGACGGATGCGACGGCGAGTTCGACGCTGCGCTGCTGCAGCCGCCGGTGACGGAGATCCCGCAAGGCGACTGGTTCTGCGGCGCGTGCAGTGCGAGCCGATCCGGACCAGCGCGCCGGAGATCCGGCAAGGCGGCCCAGAGAGCCGCGCGCGCTCTCCCAGTTCGCGTAGACGACGACGACGACGACCGCGAGATGCACGCAAACGACGACGACGACGACAGCTTCGAGGTGCTGGAGAATGGGCAGCCGGCGAACTCGCGGGCTTCGCGGAAGCGCAAGCGGTCGCTCGGCTACCAGGCGAAGCGAAGGGGAAAGTCGGCGAAGAAGAGCGCGGAGGGGGAGCTTCCGAGCGCCCTCCCGGCCGGAGCTGTCGAGGCGGAGACGACCGAGTTCGATGCGAACCTCCCGGGCGTCCGCATCCCGCAGCCTGTCGCCTCGGTTTCGAGCGGCGGCAAGCAGAGCGACGCGGGCAGCGTGAGCGGCCATCTCTCCGCCGTGCTGCTGTCCGACGACGACGGCGACGAGCCCGAGGACGAAGCCGACGCCGCGCTTGGGATCGTGTGCGACATGTGCCTCGCGGCCTTCAGCATGACCGACGGCGTCGAGAGCGCGAGAGCTCCCCCGCGCCCGTGGTTCTGCCCCAACTGCGTGCGCGGCCTCAAGCGGACGCGGAAGAAGCGGCAGCGGTACTCCAAGCAGATGCTGATGGAGATGCAGCTCTTCGGCGAGCTGCTCCGGCCAACGGCAGCGAAAGCGTACGACGTGAAGGCGGCGGCGCTGCGCGGGAAGCCGCCGAAGACGAGCACCGAGCTCAAGAGCCTGTTCGAGCTCGTGGGGAGGCGCGTGGCGGTGTACCTCAAGTGGGACAAGCACTGGGTCCTGGGCCGCGTGCTGTCCTTCGAAGCCGGGCACCCGGCGTTCCCCCACATCGTTCGCTTCGAGGACGGCGTGGAAAAGGCGCTCCCGCTATACGCGTTCCCGCTGGTCGTCGGGACGCGCAGCTTGGTGTACGTGAAGGTACCGACGCTGCAGAACCGGTGGTGGCCGGGCCAGCTGCTGCGCTTGAACGCGCTGGCGAAGAAGCTGCTGCTCCCGGACGCCGACTGCGCCGCAGCGGTCGCGAACTACCGTCTTGTGAGCATCTACACGAGCGGCGAGTGCAAGGGGCAGACGCAGAACGTGTCGTGCTGGGTGCCCAAGCACCTCTGCAGGTCCCTGGCGCGGTTCGCCCCGGCGAGTCTCGCGGACGACGGCCCGCACGTCGGCGCGATCGACTTCCGGCGCTCGTTCAAGCGCGCGCTGTCCGAGTCGGCGCGCGAAGACGAGGTGCTCAAGCTCGCGTTCCAGCGGCTGCTGCTGCAGGCTCGTCGACTGGGCGACGAGCACTGGCAGGAGCTCGGCCGAGCGCTCGTGGGCCTCGAGCTCGTCGACGACGCGGTGCAAGGCGGCGACCAGAGCGCGCCGCTTGTGGCCGCTCGCTTCGACGCGGAGACGAGCGCGCTCGTGGTGGAGAGTGGCGACGGCAGCCGGCGCGTCGAGCTCCGCAGCGACGAGCGCCGCTTCTTCTTGCGGAGGGCGTCCGACTATGCAGAGATCGCCGTTCGGTTCTCCACCACGAGCATCGCCGAGGCGGAGAACCTGCAGCGGAACGCGGCGCTCGGCAGTCCGCCGACCGACCGCCACGACGAGGCGGCGGAGCCGTCGTGCGCAGTGTGTTTGCTGCCCGCCGAGCCGGCGTTCGAAGGATCCGTGGACGAGGCGACGGAGTCGCTCGTCGAGTGCGTCAAGTGCGCTCAGAGCTTCCACCTCGCGTGCTGCGACCCGCCGCACGACCCCGCGCCGCTGCTGAACGACGACGACGGGACCGCGATCCTCGAGGACGTCAGGGCCGCGTTCGTGTGCAGCAAGTGCACGACGTGTGTCGGCTGCGCGACGCGGTCGTCCGCGGACGGAAGCGCCGAGTCGACGGAGCCGTGCTGGTCGCAGTGGCGGCTGCCGCTCCAGGTGGCGGCGCTCTGCGCGGCGTGCGTCCCGTTCTACGAGGCGAAGCAGTTCTGCAGCGTGTGCCTGGCGGTACTCAGCGACGACGCCGTCGTGACGTGTATCGACCTGCACTCTTGCTCGACGTGCCTCCAGTGGGTCCACACCGCATGCGAGCCGGATCCGCAGCCGGCGCTCGTGGCGTGCAAGAGCAGCGCCGAGTTCGAGCTCGACGTGCTGCTGGAGCTACCTGGGCTGCCTGCGTCGTTCGGGATCGCTCCGAGCGCTTCAGGCGGCGCTGGGAAGGAGGCGACGATGCCTTCGTCTACTTCCAAGCCGCAGGTGAAGGAGCAGCCGGCAAGCGCGGAGGGCGAGAGCGAAGCCAAGCCGATGCGGCTCGCGGAGGAAGAGTTCGCGCTCGGACTCAAGTTCAAGGACGCGTACGACCCGAAGGCGCTCAACAAGTTCGAGTGCCTCTCGTGCCGGAAGCTCCGCATGCTGCAAGTGCTGCACCGGCTCAAGGCGGAAGACAAGCTCGAGCTGTTCAAGGAGCCCGTGACGAAGGCGATCGCGCCGACGTACTTTGACGTCATCAAGGAGCCGATGGACCTGAGCACGATGCAGGCCAAGGTGCTTGCGGACGCGTACACGCGCATGAACTTCCGGGACCTGCGCGACGACTTCGAGCTCATGTGCCTGAACGCCGTGACGTTCAACTCGAAGGAGCGCGACTTCCTGATCTGGCGCGAGGCCTGGCGGTTCTACGGCCAAGGGCAGCGGATCCTGCGCCAGACCGCCCCCAAGAGCCGCATGAAGCACCGCGGCGGCAAGTACCATGACGCGCTGGTCGCGGCGGCCAAGCGGCAGCTGCCCAACAACTCGGCGTTCGGGCGGACGGGCTTCGACGCCGCCGACGACGCGTTCCCAGGCTCGGCGCACGGCGACAACGACGACGACGTCGACATGTTCGAGGAGCGCGGCGACGCCGCAAAGGAGCACGAGCCAGCGAACGGAGCGACGGCCGCCGACCCGAACGCCACCGCTGCCGCCGCTGTGTCGGCAAGCGCTGCGAATCGCGAGTACGCACCGATCAAGACAGAGAACGGCGCCGCGTCGTCGGATCCTCCGGGCGTGGCGGCGACGCCGCTGACGAACGGCGCGCCGACTTCGTTTGCGGCGCCGACCGCCGAGCGGAAGGAAGCGGCGGTCGTGCTCCAGTGCGAGCTGGGCGAGGCGCCCAAGCCGCACTCGGCGCTCCAGGTGTTCAAAATGGTGCAGGCGCGCGCGACGGCGCACACGTACGCGTGGCTGGACATGTGCCTCGCGTGCGGCAGCGCGGGCGTGGCCAGGGAGATGATCTTCTGCGTCGACTGCGGCGAAGGGTTCCACTCGTTCTGCGTCCCGGGGCTCACGCCCGAGCAGGTCGACGAGAGCGCGCACCTCGAGACGTTCTGGCGCTGCCCGAACTGCAAGATGTGCGAGGCGTGCGGGCAGCCCGGCGGCGCGGACGACAGCGCGTTGTACTTCTGCGGCGGCTGCGAGAGCGGCTTCCACGGCTCGTGCTTGGCGCCAGCGATCAAGCCGCCGAGCGAGGACGAGCGCAGCTTCGGCGGGGCCGCTGGCGAGGGGACGGGCCGGATCTACTGCGCGAGCTGCGTCCAGTGCCACGAGTGCGGCCGCGAGCAGCAGGAGACGGCGTACAGCTACGACCCGGACAGCTGCCTGAGCTGCAGCCAGACGAAGAAGTTCGAGGCAACGCTGCGGCGCGAGAAGAGCAAGCCGCTGGCGCAGCTCTGGCTCAGCGACGCGCGAACGCAGAAGAAGGAAAGCGAGAAGTGCCCGATGTGCAAGCTCCACTGGACTGCCGAGGACGAGGAGCTGATCCAGTGCGACGCGTGCGAGCTCTGGGGGCACCCGACGTGCGACGCGCTGCTCACGAGCGAGCCCGAGCGGTACAAGAAGCTCGTCGAGGACCCGAGCGCGCTGTACATCTGCGAGGTCTGCCGCCCCAAGGAGCGCGAGCACTTGGCGGGCGTCCCGAACAGCTGGAAGGTCCAGGTGCTGGTCGCGGCGATCCAGCAGAAGCGCGAGCTGACGGACGCGACGTGGCGCGAGGCGCGCGCGCAGCTCGAGCAGGCCAAGCAGTGGAAGTTCTGGCGCGACCACACGCCCGTGTACCTCTACCTACTGCGCCTCGGCGAGGAGTGTCTGAAGAACCTGGCGTTCCGGAGCGCCAACTTCCGCACGAACTGGTCCCGGCTCACGAAGGAGCACGAGCTCGCGGACCACGGCGCCGTGCTGCCGGCGTGGCTCGTGCAGAAAGCGAGTCGGTACTTGCGCTTCAAGCGGTACGCGCGAGGGCCGCGCGCGGCGCTGCGGCGCCAGGACCGAAAGGCGAACAACTTCTACTCGCGCCACGGCGTCGAGAAGCACAAGGACGCGAGCGCCATCGCGGCCATCGTGTCCGAGGCGAGCAGCTGCGCGGCGCTGCTGGCGTGCGTCCACCTGTTCTACGGCTGGCGGCCGCTCCCGAAGGTCGCGCTTCACCTGCTGAGCGGCGACGCGGCGGCAGCGCAAGGCCACGCGCGACTGAGCGACGCGACAGTGAAGATGCTGAGCCACGGCGGCAGCGACATGACGCTGGAGGACGAGATCGCGATGATCAACCGGCAGTACGAGCGCCGTGTCGGTAAGAAACCGGGGGTGCGCGACCCGAACGACGCGGGCGACAGCAGCGCGCTCTCGAGCGGCGAGAGCTCCCAGAAGGCGTCTCCGTCGAACGGCCAGCTGAAGCAGCAGGCGAGTCCGATCGCGTCCCCGTCGCCTGCGGAGGCGCTGCTGTCGTCAGCTGCCGGACCGGCGTCGCCCACAGCACCAGCAGACGCGCCTGCAACACCGACAGTTCCAGCGGTTGAGCCACCTGCACCCGCAGCAGCCTCTTCGACCGCTCCAGACGCGACGCCAGCAGCGACGCCACCAGAGCCGAGCGCAGCGACGCCATCCCAGACACCCGAGCCGGCGCCATCCGCGTCTGCGGATTCGTCGCCAGCCGCCGCCTCCGGAGCTGAACTTGTTGCGCCCAGCGCCGCTCCGAAGCGGCCGGTGAGGATGACGAAAGCGGCTGCTCTGTGCGGCTGGCCCTCTGCGGAGGCTGGCGACACGCCGGACGCGTCGACCGCGATCCAAGCGGCGAACGCGGGCCACGCGCGTCCCAAGTTCGTCGACAACCGCTTCTGCGCGTTCTGCTTCATGATCGGAGACGACCTCATGTGCGGCCGACTCATCTACGCGGACAAGGACCAGTGGGTGCACGTGAACTGCGCGCTGTGGTCTGTCGAGGTGTTCGAGTCGGCGGACGGCGTGCTCCACAAGTGCCAGAAAGCGCGGAACCGGAGCCGCCTGATCCGCTGCGACGCGTGCGGAGTCCTCGGCGCGAGCGTCGGCTGCGCCGTGTATCGCTGCCAGCGCCACTACCACTTCCCGTGCGCGTACGACGCCGGAGTCGTCTTCCTTCCGAACGGCGACACTGTCTGCCCCAAGCCGGACCACATCGCGACGATGTCGCGCAAGCAGAAGACCGCGAGCACCCCGAAGGCGTCGGTGGTCGCCAGCGCGTCGGTTGCTCTGGTCGCTTACGCGGCTGATCGCAGTGTGGAGGGGGCGGCCACTTCCACGACAGCTTTGACTGCTGGCGCCACGGAAGGTGGTGCGAACTCTGCGGCGCAAGCAAACGGAACTGACGCTGAGGAGAAGAGAAGCGAGGCGACTCCAGGCGATGCTCCTGCTGACAGCCACGCAGCTGAGGCGCCGACAGGCTCTGAGCACGACGAGGTCACGACGGAGAACGAAGCTCAAGAACCGACCGCAGTCTCCTCGACCGCCAACGCGACTCCGGACAACGGCGAGAAGGGCGACGTGGCTGAGGAGACAAGCGAGTCGGCAGCGCAGATCAACGGAGACGACGCTGCGGCAGACACGGCGACAACCACGGGAGACGCGTCGACCACGACGACCGGTTCTTTTGAACGTCCGCCAGCGGATGCTGTTCGAGTTAAGGAAGAGCGGCCATCTGCAGTGGCTGCTGCACCTGCGGCCAGCGCGCCGGTGCTGTCGGTGGTCGACCCGTCGCCGGAGCCGCGTCGGCACCTGCGCAGCGACCTCCCGATCGTCGTGTCCGACCTGAAGAAGCAGGGGGCCAAGTCCCGGCGAGCGAAGCGCGCGCAGTGCATTCGCGTCGGCGCACTCACGGTCCAGTCGTTCGGCCACATCGTGGTGGGGAACCCGTCGTTCCACAGCCGCGACGCGATCTTCCCGCTCGGCTTCCGGAGCACGCGGATCTTCTGGAGCACCCAGGCGCGCGAGACCCGGTGCTTGTACGAGTGCGTCGTCACGAGCACCGACATCGAGGAGCGCACCAAGTCGCGGAAGCGGAAGGAGCGCGACGACGCGGACCCGGACGCGCGCACGCCCGCGCGCGCCGTGTTCAAGCTCGTGGCGTCGGACGACCGCGAGCACCCGATCGTGGCGTTCTCGGCCGAGGACACGGTGGCGGAGCTGCGCAGCCGCGTGGCCGCGCTGTACGAAGACCCGCACTGCTTCGGCGCCATGAGCGACAAGAACCCGTTCCTGACGCGCACGTCGTGGACGTCGTACGGCCTGCCGAGCGCGCACTTCTTCGGGTTCGGCGTTCCGGTGGTCGTGGAGGAGATCGAGCAGCTCCCGCACGCCGCGACGACGAGCATCGACCGGCAGCTCATCGCGACGAACCTCGCGAAGGCTGCTGCGGGCTCGCGCAAGCGGCGCTTCGACGCGATGGACAGTGCGCTCGCCAGCAGCAGCAGCAGCAGAGACGAGGTGTACGTGTTCACGAAGCACCTGCCGGCGCCGAAGCAGTTTGAAGACGCGCTGCGCGAGGTGGAGCAGCTCGTGATGGCGGAGGAGCGCGCGCGGCTGTCGTCGGGCTCGTCGCGCACGGATGGCCACGAGGGCTTCGTGCCGCACGACGGCGACGCTCCGCGCGTGGCTCCGCTACGCCGCCGCCTCAACAAGCAAGCGAGTCGCGAGCCGGAGACGCAGCTGACAGCGACCGTGGCAAGCAGCAGCAGCAGCGCGAACGCCGGCGCCGCCACCGCCAGCACGAGCGCTGCTGGCGCGGCGGCCGGCGGCGCCAACACGAAGAGCAGCAGCGGCGTGGCGATGGACCTCGAGCACCTGCCGATCGCGATGCAGTACCGCGAGCTGCGGCGGCGGCCGTTCGACGAGCGCCTCGAGGTGCGCAAATCCAAGATCCACGGCTACGGGCTGTTCACGAAGGAGACGATGGCCGAGGGGCAGATGATCGTCGAGTACCAGGGGCAGATGATCGCGCAGGACGTGGCGGACGAGCGCGAGAAGCAGTACGAGGAGATGGGGATCGGCAGCTGCTACATGTTCCGGCTGGACGAGAAGACGATCATCGACGCGACGCGCGTGGGGAACCTGGCGCGGTTCATCAACCACTCGTGCGACCCGAAGGCGTACGCGCGCGTGGTCGTCGTCGAGGGCAACGAGAAGAAGATCGTGATCTTCGCCAAGCGCGCGATCGACGCCGGCGACGAGGTCACGTACGACTACAAGTTCCCGATCGAGGACGAGGCCATCCGGTGCGACTGCTCGGCGCCCAACTGCGTCGGCCGCATGAACTGAGCGACGAAGGCGACGAGGTGCCATCGCGTCGCGTGTCGAGTTCCACGTCCATTGACACGTTCTGACTACCTGGTAGTCAGTACACCGACTACCAAGTCACCAGCTTCATTTTAGTTTTTAAATCGCGCGCCATTTTATTCCCAATACGCATTACCTCGTCGAGATGGCGGCCGCCGCAGACGGCAGCAGCCGCTTCACGCACCTGCTGCAGCCGATCCGGTGCGTCTCTCAATCTCTCAGCTGCTCTCTGACAGCCTAATGACCTGACGACCTGACGACTCTCCTGGCGCCTGCGCGGGCAGCGACCTGAGCCAGAACTGGAACATCGACCTCGCGCAGGAGCTCGAGGAGTACCTGGACGAGCTCGAGCACCTGAGCATCGCGTTCGACCCGGCGGACGGCGGCGCCGATGGCGATGGCGATGTCGGCGTCGCGACGCGCGCGCAGCAGCAGCGCCAGGCGCTGGCGTCGCAGGACGCGCGCGTGATGAACTTCGCCGAGGCGGCGCTGCTCATCCAGGGCACGAGCGTCATCTACAGCCGCAAGGTCGAGTACCTCTACGCGCTCGTGTTCCAGACGCTCGCGCACCTCACGCGGCCGCACGAGGCGCGCGCCGGCGCCGGTGAGTCCGCCGGCGACGACGCGGCCGCCGGCGACCCGCACGTCCTCTCGGGCGACGACGCGCTCGACGTGTTCACGAACCCGCTGCCCGTCGTCGACGGGCTCGACGAGGCGCGCAACATCACCCTCAAACCCGTGGGCGCCGAGTCGCAGCGGCAGCGCAGCGGCGGCGCCGCCAAGAGCAACACCAACATCCAGTGCGTCGCTGTAGGAAGCGAGCGCTTGAGCGCTTGAGAGGGGGAAGACTGACGCGCTTGTCTGGCTGCCAGGGCGTCCATCTCGCTCATGGGGTCGCTCATCCCGGACGAGCGCGACCACGGCGAGACGTTCAAGCTGCTGAGCTGCAACCTGCACGCGAGCGGCGTGCTGCTGCTGGACGAGGCGAGCAAGAAGTACCTCGGCGTCACGAGCGCCGCGGACGACTACAGCGACGGCCAGCGGGGCTTCGGCGCCGCGCGCAGCGACCCCGTGGCGGCGCTCAACTTCGACAGCGTCGCGGACGACTTCTTCATGGACGGCGGCGGCGGCGACGGCGACGCCAACCAGAGCGAGGGCGACGCCGACGCCGGCGACTACGGCGACGTCGACTTCGACTACAACGACGACGATGCTGGCGGCGACGACGACGCTGCTGCTGCTGCTGCTGCCGACGAGCGTTTGGACCGCCAGGTGGTGTTCGCGGCGCCAGTGACGCGCTCGCGTCACCAGGAGCGCGACCCGTGGGCTCCGCTTGACCCGTACGACGCGAGCTCCGCGACGTCGCGTCCGTTCCGCAAGGGCCGGTCGTACCCGCGGCGCAAAAAGGACACGCGCAAGAAGGCGAGCAAGAGCGACGAGGACGGCGGTGGCGACGGCGCGCTCGATGGGCTCGACGACCCGCTCTTCAAGGAGCGGTTCCTGTTCGGCGCGGCGCGGCCGCAGTGGGCGTCGTGGGTGTGGTCCGAGACGAGCGAGACGGCGCTCGAGCGCAGGTTCAAGAGCAAGTTCTGCAAGGCGCCGGTGCTCGCGAAGAGCTGCGAGGAGCTCTGGAAGCTCGAGACCAAGTGGCGGGGGCTGCTGCGGCGGCGCGAGGCGAAGGAGGAGCAGAGCGCGCAGGCGATGCTGCTGCAGGAGCAGGCGGAGGAGGAGGAGGAGCAGCAGACGCACGCGCTCAACGTCAACATGGCGAACGGCGTCAGCGCACTCGACTTGGAGCTCAACGTGGGCGGCGACTTCGACGACGACGACGACGACGACAACGGAGACGACGGCGCCGCGTTCGACGGGAGCGGCGACTGGGACGACGCCGACCACGCGCTGCCGCTGAGCAGCCAGTTCGTCGAGCGCTTCAAGGACGCGGACGACGAGTTCGCGAGCGACCCGAGCCGGCAGCTGAGCTACGACGACATATGCCGGCAGCACATCAAGTCGTTCATGCACGGCGCGGACCAGTACGTGCGCGAGACGAACCTGAGCAAGCAGGTGAACGACTGGCAGGCCAAGCTCAGCCCGATCCTCAAGGAGCAGGACCAGCACCCGCCGTTCGACATCCACACGTACGGCCGAGACATCCTCGGCCAGCTGGCGCAGGACGTGACGGAGAAGCAGGCGACGCCCAAGCGCAAGGCGGCGGCGATCGCAGACGACGACGACGGCGGCGACGGTGACGACGCGGTCGTCCCGTTCGGCGCCATCGTGGGCGGCATGAGCCAGTACCAGGTGTGCCGCATGTTCCTCGCGTCGCTGCAGCTCGCCAACAACGGCAACGTGCAGCTCGTGCACGGCCGCAGCGCAGCGGAGCAGAGCCGCGTGCCGTTCCAGATGAAGCTGCTGTCGACGTCGAACGTGTACGAGTCGCTGCAGGAGGCGGCGTGAGGAAGGAAAGGAGCGAACCGAAGGTGTACGTGCTAGTTCGTCGCACTCGACGAGCCAGTTGCGAGCTGCTGGTGTTAGGGCGTGCTGCAGTCGACGAGGTCGAACTTCCACACGAACTGGTCGATCTTCTCGCCCTCGCGCGCGTAGCACGAGGCCGTCCCGGACGCCGAGTACGTCCAGCGCGAGCCGAACGGGTCGTAGCCGTGCACGCCCTGGTCGCAGCCGCACTCCTTCTCGTAGAAGCCGTCGTAGCGCAGGTAGAAGATGTTGGCGAACGTGCCGTGGCTCCAGTCGCACACGTACTTGTAGTCGTCCCAGTTGGCCGCCCACTTGTCGCCGCAGACGCGCTGGATCGCGCGTTCGCCGTGCGAGGAGCTGGCCGAGGAGGCGACCGAGGCGTTCGAGTCGACTGCTGCTGTTGCGACGTTGACGCCGAAGGCCGCGGCGGCGATCAACGCAGCACTTCGCATCTCTGGACGCTGCGAGAACGCACGCGAGAGACTTGGCGGCTGGGAGGTCGATCGGAGAGTGCGGCGTCGAGAGCAGGCGGGCGATCGCGGAGCCTGAAATCTCACCTCATCTGCTGATTTGCTGTTGTTCGGCTGGTGTTCGGCTGACTGAGTTCGAGCCCTTCGGCGTCCATGAGCTTACGAGGGCCGACGGACACATGACAGGAGAGAAGAGGCCGGTGAGCTCCATGCGGAGCGAGCCGACCACGCAGGCGCTGAGAGGACCGTTCATCACGCAGTGGTTGAGGTAGCTAGTACAGGGGCTCCTCCTAAGCAGTAGCGAAATGGTCCACCTGAGCACACACTCGAGCTACGAAGGCCGACACAGTGCAACACACACACACACTCGCGAGTCTGATCCTCAGACGACTGGTGTGCGTTGAGAGCAGCGGCAACGCCCCCCCATCGCCGCTGCAACACTACCGAAGACACCGGTTTGTCAGTGCGACGAAGGTGCCTTCGCCCGCCCTCGGATCTGCGACTGGAACTCCTTCGTCTCCCAGAAGCAGTAGCCTCGCGCTGTCGCGATGATCCGGCGGCGTTTGTCGCGCTTGCTGGACGCCGCAGACTAGCTGCTGCTGCGGTGCTGGTGGGGTACACGCGCGCAGAGCGTGAGTCGTCATCGACAGCAGCGACATCACCGACAAATAGCAGCAACCCTACCACGAACAAACCAGCGCAACTCCCACCTGCGCTTGCGCTTGCCGAGCTTCTTCTCCATGCTC
>JAASGM010000705.1:0-14360 GCA_023334215.1 Globisporangium cystogenes | reverse complement strand
TCTCAGCTCTCAGCTCTCAGCTCTCAGCTCTCAGCTCTCAGCTCTCAGCTCTCGTCGATCACCGACGCTTATGTCGGTTTCCGTGTTTCGGTGTGTTGGTGTGTCGGTGTTGGTGCCGGTGTGTCGGTGTGTTCGTATCGGTGCGGGGCCTGATGGTATAGCAATCAGAATGTTCGAGTTCGAGATCTCTGAAGATACTGAATCGGTGCCCTTGTATGAACTAGAACGCCAGAGCGGCTGGCGCTCTGGGTCTGCATACGTCCTCTCTATGCGGTCCATCTCGAGTCTGCTTGACCTTGGTAGATTGGTACCTCACCTAGCTCACGCTGAGGCTTACGCTGAGCCTCACTGAAGCTTGCTGGCTACCGCTTCTGGTGATTGATGAACCGCATCGCGTGCAGTGACAACATGCTGTAGAGCACGACGAATGCGAGCATAATGGCGACGTTGATGCCGGTTTCGTCGTTCTTCATCACTCCATCGAGTGCACCTGCTCCATGAACTTCGTCTTTTACCTCAGGAGCTTGGACGGAGTATCAGTGATAACTATACTCCACTAAGTACGAATGGTGGTGGATCTAGTAAAAATGGGGTGGATTTAACAATCCTCTATTTTAATGAAGCGTTTGAGAGAATTGACCCCGCCTGTACACGCTAAATATCACTGTAAATTCTCGGTGGCGTCGTGACCGAGAAGGCCAAACTGCTTAACATCTGGACGGATGCTGAGAAGACCTGCTTCGCGCAGATCCAGACGAATATCTATCCACTGCTACTGGGATCACTGTCGATGACGATCGCGAATCGGTTCTTGGAGCACACGCTCGGATCCGACGCGACCGATACGCAGAGGAACAGCCTCGAGGTCAGGAAGCTGCTGGCTAAGCTGCACAACAGCAAGGGAAAACACGGCAGCATGGAGACTCACCTGACTTCAATGTTCCAGATCCGAGATCGCCTCGCTATCCTGCGGCACACATTTCAAGACGGGGACATGAAGACTGCGTTGCTGAAGTCAATGTCGGCGAATATCAAGTACCAACACGTGCTGAGCGCGGTGAGGTATGACGTCGGGAAAGCCGAGACACCAGACCGCGTGCGCGAGATAATTTTGCTGGCAGAAGCGGAGCTTCAGACCGAGGGGTTCGCCACGCGACGAACGAACGGTGACTCCGGCGCGGCCGGAAGAGCAAGCAGGACAGTCACAAGACGAAGCAGGAGGACAAGGAGGCACGAGCGGCGGATGCGGTATCTGGAATCAAGTTATATAAGTGTGACGAACATGTTCACATCGTTCGAGACTGCACGAACAAGTTGAGCGAGTGTGAGAAGGAGTTGACGGAGAAAAAAATCAGCTAAGCCGATGAAGAATGCGAACTGTCTCATCAAGCGAGAGAGGAACGTCAAGGTCGAGTCCGATGATCGAAACTC
Source organism: Globisporangium cystogenes (assembly GCA_023334215.1). Lineage (NCBI taxonomy): Eukaryota > Oomycota > Peronosporomycetes > Pythiales > Pythiaceae > Globisporangium > Globisporangium cystogenes. The sequence continues at coordinate 12,929 of JAASGM010000705.1, read as the reverse complement.
GCGAGGAGCGAGGACGGTGGAGCGAGAATCGTAATGTGCGCGTTCTGAGGACCGCGATCACGATCATCGCGACGAGAGCGTCGTGAGTGATGCAGCCGAAAGGACCGAGTATGATCCTACGTAGATGATGTCGCTGGAGGTGAGGCATCTGGCCGCGGCGAACGCGCCGCCGTGCCCGCGGCGGATGCGAGCAAGCGAAATCGATCCATGGATGGGAGTATCGAGAGCAAGCACCATGACAAGGATCTGTGGTTCTTTGACACGGTCTGCAATGTTCACCTGGCGGGTGTTTGCGAGTACCTACTGAAGTACCGTGACTTCGGTGACCATGAAGAGCGCGAGCGAGTTGAGTTGGCGAACGCAAAACCCAATAATGTGTGGTATAGCAGCTGCGCCTTTTCTAGAACGCACTGTCGCGAGTGCTTGCGCGTTCCCTCTCGCAGACCGCCTGTAACGGGGTGGTCTCCACCCGTTACACAAGCTCGTGTGGTCCACACGAGCTGGCGGCTTGGTGTGGGACACACAAGTCGCCAAGGTGTCCCGCAGTGGTCTTGCGGACACGGGACAGGGCGTAAATGCCTTTTTGCGCGCTGGGGCAGCTCACAGCCTGTGAGCTGACTCCGGGTTGGAGTTATCTCGGAGTTAGTATAGGCAAGAGGTATCGCAGGCAGATAACCAACCAAATGTATTCAGTTCGGGATTCACCCCTTCGAGCACACCTTGTCGCCCAAGCGACTGTACTTGCTGGCCTGCAAGTACACGTAACCATCGGTCACAGTGTTCACACGCTTCCTCCAGCAAGGTGCTGTGTGCCCCGCCACATTGCCCGCAAGTATCTGCGCACCTCACCAGGAGGATGGTGACGAAAGCGAGGGCAAGTGTGTAAAATACTTGATTTTTTCACGAAGTGAACAAAATCGCAATATTGGGAATCCTATGATTTGATGGTTCTTTGAATCATTTGGATCGGATTTAAGCGGAGGTTTATGATACGACTAAAAGGGTTCTGAACTGATATTGATCTTGATACTTTTCGTGATACTTTTGACTGGCATGAAGAGGCACGCTGCTTTATGCAGGTATCTTCCGAGTCGATGCCTTCCGACGCCGGGGACTTAAGCGCGAACTGGAAGTCGGCGCTCTGCGTCACGTCTCTCTACGACTCGTACGTGCAGTTGCAGCAGGAGAACGCAGCGCTGCAGCAGCAGGTGCAGGAGCTGACGCGCCACACGCACGAGCTGCTCGCCACGCGGCCGCCTTCCCGCTCGAATGACCACGAGGCCGACGGCGACGATGGCGACGCGTCACGATCCGCGCAGCTGCTGCGCGAACTCGCGCTGCTGCGCGCCGAGAAGGAGCAGCTGGGGCTCGTGCTGGCGCAGCAGAAACAGCACGCGGAGGCCGAGGCGCGCGAGCGGCAGACGCAGTTCGCGGCGCTCGCGGACAAGTTCGAGCAGCGCCACGCGCTCGACCCGAACGGCGCCAAGCGCGTGGCGCTGGCGGTGAAGACGCTGCAGGAGGCGCTCGAGAGCGCCGTGCAGGAGAAAGACGAGCTCGGACGCCGCCACGAGGCGCTGCGGCAGCGCCACCTCTGCCTGCAGCAGGAGCACCGCGAGACGCTGCAGCAGCTGCAGGCGCAGGTGCAGACGCTGACGAGCGAGAAGGCGGCGCGCGCCAAGCGGACGGCCGTCCAAGTGCTGCAGCGGTGGTACGCGGGCCAACTGGCAGCGGCGTGGAGCCGCTGGACAGCGGCCGTCGCGCTTCAGAAGCTGCGCGCGAGCGAGCAGCACGCGCGCGAGTCGACCCGCTGCCAGCTCGACGCGAGGGAGAAGCTGCAGCGCACGCACACGGCGACGCGGCTGCTCGTCAAGTGTGTGCAGAGCGCGACGCGGCGCGGGTTCCTCGCCTGGCGGCTGCTGGCGCAGCGCAGGCAGCAGATGCGTGCAGCTGTGGCGGCCTTCCGGCGCCAGTGCGCGTGCCGGCGGCTTCGTGCGCTCTTCACAGAGTGGATGCGAGCCGCGCGAGCGCGAGCGTCGCGTCGACTCGCGCTCGGACGCCTGCAGCGCGTGCTCTCGACGCGCTGGAAGCGAACGCGGTGGCGGCAGTGGACGCAGCGCGTGTTCGTCCAACTCGTCGTCGCAGAGCTGCAGAGCACGATTGCCACACTCACCACACGCGTCGCGTGCCTGCAGGCGGAGGTGGAGAGCACGTCCGCCGGACTGGCGACCGCAGAGGACGACCGCGCGGAGGCCGTCGCCAGGTTCGGTCGCGAGCAGCGCGCGCTGGAAGAGCGCGTGAGCGAGAAGCGCGCGATGGAAGCCGCTCTCCTCGCTCGCATCGGAGGCTTCTTCGTCAGGCAGAACGACCGCCAGCTGCTGCGCAGCGTCGCGGACGCGTGGCGCGCACTGGCTGCCGCCAGCCGCGTGCTGCGGCGGCGCACGAGAAGAGCGCTCGAGCAGCTGTCGAGTGCGAGAACTCGCAGAGCCGTGCTCCGATGGAGCGCTGCGGCCCAAAACCGGCGGCGGTACGTGCACGTCGCGACCCACTTCGTCGCCCGCATGCGGCAGCTCGGCGTGCTCCAGTGTCTCAACGCATGGAAGGCGTTCACGGACACCAAGCGCGAGCGAGCTGCTACGATCCGGCGGGTAGTGCTGCGCATCGCCCACAAGCACACGAGCGCGTGCTTTGAACGCTGGGGCGCGTTCCGGTCGCGGCGTCTGGCGCTGCGCCTGCGCCTCGAGGCGATGGAGAAGACAGCAGCTCGGACACAGCGAGCTGCCGCCTTCGTGGCGTGGAGACGACAAGCTGCTGCGGCTGTCGCTGCTGCAGAGGCCAGGAGACAACACGAGCAGCAGCAGACGTGGCAGCTCCGCTTCGAGCACGCAAAGGACGACGCGAGGATCCTGCGCGCTAGCTTGCTGCACTGGCGGGGAGTCGTGCAGCGCGTCCAGTCCGGCAAGCTCCTGGCGGCGAAGGCGCTTGGCCGATGGTCCAACATGCTGCTCTCGGGCGTTCTAAACGACTGGCAGCGCTTCGTGGCCGAGCGCAGGCGCCAGCGCGAGCTCGTCGCCCGGTGGGTCCGACGATACAGCGCGGCGTCACTGCAGCACGCGTGGACCAAGTGGCAGAAGCAGCTTGTGCTCAAGACGCAGCAAGAGGCGCTCGCACGCATGCGCGACGAGCACGACGCTGTCGTCGCGGGTCTTCAGACCGAGATCCGCCAGCTGCACACTGCGCACCAGAACTTGGTCAGCGACAGGACCGCGTCGACGCAGACGCTGCACTTGCAGCTCGAGCGGTCGAGAGAAGCGCTGGAGCGTGAGGTTCTGCGCCAGGAGAAGCTCTCAAACGCGCTGGCGCTGCTCGCGGCGCGGAGAGAGCGGCTCCGCCTTCAGCGCGAGAGCTTCGGCGGCTGGCGAAGCCGAGTCGCAGCTCACAAGTGTGAGCGCGAAGCTGTCGTGGCGTTTGTTCGTCGAAGCAAAAGCCGCGATCTCGGCACCGCGTTCCGCGCATGGAGACACCTGCTCACGCGGCGCTGCCTGCTCGTCGCTGCAGTCGGACTGCTGAGCTCGTTCCTGGGCCAGCAGCGCGTCTTCCTGAGCTTCGCAGCTTGGCGTCTCGAGGTGCGGCGAGTGCGCTGCATTCGCGACTTCCAGTCTCGCGTCCAGGATCGAGCGCTCCAGCGGTTGCTTCGCGGACTTGTGCGCGAGTGGAAGCGAGAGGCGCGCACGCGCTTCCTCGTGCGACGCACCACCGAACGCATTTGGGAGCACTCGGTGCACGTGCGGATGCGCGAACTCTTCGACAAGTGGGCGGCGGACAGTCGACAGCAGCGGCTCGCGGAGCAGAAGAGCAAGCGCAGGGACGTGCTCGCGTCCATCCAGTCGCGAGTGTTCAGCAGGTGGACGAGCTGCTCGACTCGCTTGGTGCTGGTCGCATGGAGACTCGCAGTGCGGCGCAGCCGACGCTCGAGACGTGCGGGAAGCAAACTCGCGGCACTGAGGACGAGGCACTTGCTCCGCGTTGGGCTTGAGGGTCTGCGCTCCAACGCCGCTCGGAAGCGCGAGCGGCGCCGACGCGTGTGCCGGCTGGTCGAGAAACGAGTCCACGGCGATCAGCGCCAAGCGTTCGCACTCTGGCGAGCGGATCACCTCCGGTGCCAGCGCCAGGAGATCGAGACTCTGCTCGGTGTTCGTGCTCGTCTTGAAGCTGAACTGCTGCGAAGCAGAGAGAGCGCAGCGGAGGCGACTCTCGCGACGAGAGAGACGGACAACGAACTCGAGCGGGCGATCGCGCTGGCCAAGCGCCAGGAAAGCCGACTTCACGCGCTGGTGGGGGAGCGGATCCTCGACCGGCACTTTCGCGCCTGGGTGGAGAGTGTGCGGGAGGCGCAGCATGCGGAGAGTCGAGCGCAGCGACTGGCGATGGATGCTCGCAAGAAGCGAGTGCTCGCGATCTTCTCGCACTGGAAAGCGGCGTGGACGAGCGCCAGTAGCCGGCGGAGCAGAGCGGACGTTCAACGACAGCAACGCGACCAAGCGATCCTACGCAGCCACGTTCGAGCGTGGATGCAGCACACTCACCACCAGCGCAACGTTGCAACTCAACTGGCAGCACTGACGCGTCGGAGAAGAACTCGAGAGCTCCAGCGCGTGCTGCGAGGATGGCACTCGCACTTCAGCGTGCACCGCAGTGTCCAGCTCTTCACGCCCCGCCTGGACGAACTCGCACGAAGGCTACGAATGGGCGACGCGCTTGGAGTATGGCGGCGCGTCACCGCAGCGACGAGAAGCGCCGAGTCGAAGGAGAAGGAGCGGCAGCGAAGTATCGTCGAGTTCATCATGGGGCGGCACGGGTGGACACTGGAGCGAGCGTTCGGCTCCTGGCGCTCCATCGCCGCAGCGAAGAGGGCGATACGCTCGGAAGCGCGCCAGAGGTTCGTTCGCAAGCGCAAGCACCTCGTCGCCGCAGCTCTCGTAGCGTGGAAGGCTGCAGCGCGGCAACAGAAGCGACGGCGGCGCTTGCTCACGCGGCTGAGCAGGAGCTTCGAGAGGCGCTTCGTGCGAATGGCTGTGGCTGCGTGGCGCCACCGAGTTCGCGAGCACGAGATCGACGTGCTGCACGCGGCGCACACGACGCAAGTCCGCGAACTCGCCGACCTCCGGCAGCGGCTGCTGTCGACAAACACGCAAGTGGAGGAGTCTCAGCGGTCGCTGACGAAGAGCGGCGAACTCGTCAGTCGTCTGGAAGATCTGCTGGCGAGATCCAGCGTGGAAGCAACGAACGTGAGCCGACGACACGAGCAGAAGACGCAGCGGACGCGCGCGCTCGTCTGGCTGATCCTCCGCCGGAGCGTGTCGAGATCGGTTCTCGCCGCGTTCGCACGCTGGAGAGCACGCTGCGAGGCGCTGCGAAGTTGCGGTCGAGCTCTCCAGCGTCTGGAGCGTCTCGTGAACACCAAGTTGCGTTCCAGATCGTTCGTGCGATGGAAGGGACGAGCCCAGCGCGCGTCGAGACTTCTCCGCGTTCGGCAGCGAGTGGCGACGTCGCGTATGCGCGCGATCTTCGACGCGTGGACGCGCTGCTACTGCGTCGCCATTCGCGCCAAGACGCTGCTGCTTCGACTCTGCGTCGCGATGGACGGGCGACGCGCTCAGAGCCAACTGACGGTCTGCGGAGCCTTCCGCGTCCTGCGCAAGCACTGCGGCGCAGCGCAGCTCTCCAGCCAGTTAGAGCGGCTCAAAGACTCGGTTCAACTGGATGCGCGCGTGAACGCCCTTCACCGAGCAAAGCTGCTCTTGGCGAAGTGGAGCTGGCGCGCGTACTGTGATCGGCTGCAGGCGCTGCATGGCTTCTTCTCGCGGTGTCGAGGCGAGAGTTCGAGACAACAAGCGCTCCAGTTCCGCGGCGTCATCGCGGATCTCGAGGCGGCAAAGCGGCACGTGGCGACGCAGCTGGAGACTGCGGCACATGAGCTCCAAGAGGCTGCTGAGAAGGAGCAACTGGCGACGGCAGCAGAGTCAGCGACGGACGATCGAGCGGTTGTCAGCAGCTGCCTTCCGGGGCTGCGCTCGCTCTTCCGGCATCTCGCGCAGGTGGCGAGCACGAAAGAGCTCTTCGCGAAGGTCTCGAGCACGTTCCCACAGCTGCTGCACGGGAGTTCAGGTGGGTGAGCGGCTCGCTCGCACCGCGTCCGTCGCGGCTGCCGGAGCGAACTAACCTGTGGGCTCGTGTGACGACCAGCGATTCTGTTCCTGCACGACCCGAGCAGCAACGAACTCTGGACGCAGCGGGAAGACGCCAAGGTGCTCCAGGTGCCCGCGTCGCTTGGAATCGCAGGCTACACCTTCTCGAGCTGCGCGAGTCTGCTCGTGGACGACATCAGCTGCGACCAGCGCTTCCACGCTCTCGTCGACCAGTTCGTGGTCTCGGGACTCCGTCACGAAGCGCAGACGACGTCGTCGTCACTCGGGCTGACCGGACCGAGTGCTGTCGCCAAGCCAAAGATCACGCTCTTCTCGTCCGCGCTGCTGTCGCACGAAGGTGCGCGGTGCTCGATCAGTAGCCGATGCCGTTCGCCTCACCAGCCGTGATTGGACCAGCGCTTAACTGTGTTCTGCCGCCACCAGGGTCCGTGTACGGCGTGCTGCAGGTCGCGATCCCCGTCTCGCTCATGCCAGCGTCGGAGGCGTCGTTTCTTGTCGGCCAAGCCCAGCTCCTTGGGCGACTCTGCTGCTTCTATGGTGCGAGAATCGCTGGCGACTCGCCTTCGCTGCTCGAGATCCTCCTGCTGACTCGTGTGTGCTGCTTCGCAGTCGAGCAGATCGTCTTCGAGGTCGTCCGCAGCACTCCGGACCGGGTGCGCGCGCGGACGCCCGACAACTTCGTGCGGCTCTTCAAGCAGACGCGCAACTGGCGGAAGTACTTCGTCGCGCTCGAACGGCGCGCCAGGTCGCTCGACGAGGAGCTGCAGCGCGCGCGCGTAGAGCGCGACGGTCTCGCGGGCGAGAAGGAGCAGACGCAGCAGGCGCTCGAGCGAGTGCGCGAGCGCCTCGACGCGCACAAGCGCAACGAAGCGGAGGTCGCGAGCCAGCTCGTGGCCTGGAAGAAGAAGATGCACAAGCTCAAGGCGCTCGTGGAGGCGAAGGAGCGCGAGATCGCCGAGCGGACGCGGGAAGCAGCGGCCGCCGCGGACGAGTTCGCGCGGTACCGACGCCAGCAGCGCGCGAAGGGGCTGCAGAGCGTGCTCCTCGCCTCGAACAGCGCCGGCCACCACGCGACGCGGGGAGACGACCACGCAGAGAGCGCCGTCGGCTCCCGGAGCAGTTTATTGCGCGCCGACAACGCGGCGCTGAAGAACCAACTAGTGCGCGCCGAGTCGGACAGCGTCCTGCTCGTCCGGGCGGTCGACACGGCGTGCAAGCGCCACGGCCAGCTGCCCGACCCCATGCGGGTGGAGGTGAACCGGATCGCTCTGCGACTGAAGGTGGCGGCGGCGTCGGCTTCGTAGTCGCCGTGCTACTCGCTTGCAGGCAGCGCCGTCAGCACGAAGTCTGCGGCCGGCTTGCTGCGCGCCTGGAAGTAGCGGTCCTGCAGGATCTCCGAGAGCAGCTCGTGCGTCCCGAGCGGCTCCGTCACACGGATGTCGACTCCCGGGTGCTGCGCTCGCACGCCAGCGAGGATCTGTTCGATGTCGCCGTCGGCGCCGGCGTGGCGACCTTGCGAGAGGAACAGGAGCGCGACCACGAGGACGCCGGAGGTGATGCCGTAGTGGTCCAGCGCCGCCTCCAGGAGCGGGTCGTTGAAGTCGAACTCGGGCCCTTCGCGGCGCTCCATGGAGCCCGTGGCGACGAGCGTTGCCTGGGACTTCAGCAGCGCGCGGAGCTGATCGCCCACGAGCTCGCGCGCGGCGTGCACTTGCCGGTTCGGAGTGCCGTGGTCGAGCACGAGCACGGAGAGGTCTTCTCCGCGCGGCACGTCCGCCGTCAGCGCTCTCACCTTCTCGTACAAGATCTGCGCGACTCGGTCGTCCGCCGCGTTCGCCGTGTCGACGAGACACCCGCCGAGACGGAGCGACAGCGGCGGTCGCTCCGGCTCGGACGCGCCCGTCGCCCAGCACTTGTGCAGCACCTCGGGCAGGAACTCGGTGAGCGTGCTGCTGGTCCCGAAGAAGAGCGGCAGCACGACCGCCTCGACGGCGCTCGCGCGGTGCTGCTGGCGCAAGTGCTCGAGCAGAACGGTCTCGAACGACTTCGCCGCGAGCCCGTGCAGCTTGGCGGCGTCGATGCGGTGCGAGAAGCGGAAGCTGCACGGCACCACCGGCACGCGCAGCGCGCGGCTGAGACGGAAGCTGATCTGGCGGAGATCCAAGAACGGCTCCGGCCGCAGCGACCCGATGTTCACGAGCACCACGAGCTTCGCGGCGGCGCCGGTCTCCGCCGCAGCGTCCGCTTCGTTCACCAGCAGCTCGGCGCCGTCGGCACTCGCCGCCGCCTCCTCCTCCAGCAGCTGCGCCAGCAGCCCCTCGCGATACGACGGGTACAGGAGCGTCACGCCGAGCTCGCGCTTGACGCGGTCGTTCTTGGTGACCTTGCTCTCGGCGTAGAAGGTCTTGGCCATCGCGCTCATGGTGGCCTCGGCCTCCTCCCACGTCTGGCTCGGCACCACGGGCACGCCCAGCAGCTCGCACGCGTACGCCGTGACGGCGTCGGCCGGCGCGGGCTCGTCGTCGCACACGTTGTAGACCGCGCCGGCGTTCGGCTTGGCCGCGGACGCGAGCAGGACGCCGACGATGTCGTCGACGTGGACGCGGTTGAAGATGCGGCCCGGGAGCAGGATGCGCGTGGCCGTGCCGCTGCGCACCTTGGTGAGCGTGCCGCGGCCCGGCCCGTAGATGCCCGCGATGCGGAAGATGTGCGCGGGCAGCCCCGTGCCGAGCCAGAGCTGCTCGGCCGCGATGCGCATCTGGCTGCGCTTGACCTGCGAGCGCACCGGCGCGCTCTCGTTCACGGCGACGCCGTGCGTCTCGCCGTACACGCCGATGGTCGAGAGGTACGCGAGCCACTGGAGCGACTCGCCCGCCGCCGCGAGCAGCTGCGCGCGCAGCGCGAAGAGCACGGGGTCTTCCTGGCCCTCCGCGCGGCCCGTGGGCACCGACACGATCACGTGCGTCGCGCCGTCGAGCGCCTGCTGCGCGCTCAGCGCGTTCGCCGGGTCCCACTGCGCGCCGTCGAACACGAACACGTTGTCGTCGTCTTCGGCGTCCGAAGCAGCGTAGCGGAAAGCGCGCGGGTGCTGCGCCGCAAGCTGCAGCGCCGACTCGCGCGAGCGCGTGGTGCCCGCGACCGCGAAGCCGCGCTGGCGGAACGCGAGCGCCGCGCGCGCACCCGTGAAGCCCAAGCCGAAGACGAAGAGTTTCTTCGTCTGCTGCTCGTGGTGGTGGTGCTGCTGCTGGTGCTCGGAAGCGACCGCCGCAGAGGAAGAGGTGGCGGTAGGTGGCATGAGGACTGCAACCTCGGATGAGCTTGAATGACGTCTTCTGCAGTGATCTGAAGAGTGGTGTGGTATGCACTGAATATGCACGCGAACCGAACAATTAGTACAGAATGGGTTTGAGAGGTATCGTGTCAACACAGGTGGATGACATCAGATGCCACCAGCGTCATGATCACTTTGGAAAGGGTATCAGTTTATACCCGTTCTATTTGTGCACTAGTTTACGTATTTTGTCGGATCTCGAGTCTTTGTGTGGCCGCCAGTTCGCAACCGCCCCAAGAACGGAAGGAACAGACATGAACGGCATCGCGCGCTTCGTGCTCTCCGGCGGGCTCATCGTGGCCGCGTCGCAGCTGGTGGCCGGACCGCTCGCGGACTGGAACGCGCGGCGAGAGGGCGCTGCGGTGCGTTTCGATACGCTCGAAGGCGTCTGCTGATGTGCCGCACGAGGATCCTCACACTTCTCTTCTCTCTCGTCACTTGGCGCCAGGAGCTCAAGCGCGTCGCGCAGCCCAAGCTCAAGAAGGACGACGAATAGACGACGTCAACGGCAGCGACTGCAGCGGGAAAGGGGGGAAAGGGGGGAAGAGAGAGAGAGAGCAGCAGGCGCACGAGCCGCCCGACGCCCGCAGTAAACCAATTGAGCGTCGGATGATCCCCCGTCCATCGGTTCAGCCGCTCTCCGTCTGCTGCTGCTGCTGCGACAAGAGGAGAGCGAGTCGCCAGCTCACATGCACAGTCGCTACCGCCGAGCGTCGGCCGACCTGAAGCCCGCGATGGCGTCGGCGAGCGCGGCGGCTGTCGGCTGCGGGGCCACGACGTCCGCCGCCCAGTGGCCCAAGCCGGTCGCCTCTGCGTGCGCGCGCATGGCGGCCGCCGTCGTCTTCCCTGCGCACCGCGCGCAGGTCAGCGTGAGGTGGCGTCACACGCTCCATGGACCACCCGTCCGACGAGCCGACGCACCGATGGCCGCCTTCCGCACGTCCGCCCAGGGCAGCGGCGCCTGCGCCATGGCCTGCAGGCCGCTCGGGCTGAAGAACGCGACCCACTGCGGCGCGAGCGCCGACGGCAGCTGCACGCTCTCCACCTTGCGCGAGCGGTAGACCTCGAGCTCTTGCAGCGGCCGCCCGCGCGCGCGGAAGCTCTCGGGCAGCACGGCGCTGCGCTTCTCGCCGCACGCGAAGAGCGCGGGCCGCGCGTCGGCCGCCGGCAGTTCGTCTGCGCGGTGCACGAGCGCAGCCAGCGCCTCGGCGGACCCGCACTCCACGCCGCGGCACGGAACGCCGAGCGCCTCGAGCTCCCGCGAGGTCGCGCGGCCGACGGCGTAAACTGGCAGCGTCCGCAGCGTCTCCATTGCCGCCTCGAAGCGCGCGTTGCCGTCGTCGCCGTCGTCTCGGAGCGAGAGCAGCGCGTGCGCCACAGCTCCGGCGGCGCGCGGGCTCGTGACGAGCAGCGCGCTGAAGCGCTCGAGGTGCGCGACCGCGTCGAGCAGCGCGGCGGCGTTTACGTAATCGAACGCGAGCACGTCCGCGAAGTGCGGCGTTAGCGCGCGGCGCTCGAACGCGTCGACGTACGCGGCGTCCGCCGCCTTGAGCAGCAGTACCTGTGTCATCTGGATGAACTGGCGAACGAACTAGTGATGAAAGAGAGGAATGATGCTGATGGTAGAGTTAATAGTGATGAAAGAGAGGTAACCCTGTATTTCGCAACAGGCGAACATGACGCCGGCACCGCCAGCGGAGCTGCTCCCGGCGCTCGAGACTTCAGCGGCGGCTCGCGCTGATGACGCGACGCCACCACCTGCTCCAGCGTCGCCATCCTCCTCCTCTTCCGCTTCTTCTCCTTCTTCACCAGCCACAGCAGCCGCACCACCGTCAGCTGTAGCAGCAGCGACGGACGCGGCGGACGCCGGCAAGCGCTCGTACAAGGTGATGACGCCGTGCGAGCGCGACCTGGCGCTGCGCCTCGTGGCCGGCGGCACCTCGAAGACAGATGCCGCGCGCGCGCTCGGCGTGGCGCGCAGCACGCTCTCCACGAACCTCAAGCGGCTGCGCGCGCAGGCCGAGGCGAGCGACGCGCCGCCGCCGGCGCCGCGTAGCAGAGGCCGCCCGCCGGTGCTGCACGAGGCAGCGCTCGCGCGCATCCACGCGTGGGCGGACGAGCACAGGCGCGCGCCGAGCGCTGCCGCGGCTGGCGCCAAGAACCCGCGCCAGCTCACGGCGGCGGTGCGCAGCGAGTTCGGCATCGCGGTGTCCGAGGCCACGGTGCGCCGCGTGCTGCTCGAGTACGCGGACGCCACGGCCGAGAACTTCGACGGCGTGCTGACGTTCCGCGACGGCGGCGCGTCGACGGCCAAGCTCGTGCGCCTGCTCGACAGCGCCAAGCGCGCGGTGTACATCTACATGCTCACGTTCACGTGTCGGGCGGTGCGTGCTTGTTGCGGTCACTGAGAGTGGCGGGAGAAGGCGGACTGGCAGCTCACGCGCTGCGCCGGCAGTTCCTCGAAGTGGTGGTCGCCCTCAAGAAGCGCGGCGTGGAAGTGCTGGTCATCACGGATTTCGTGACGTGTCCCGTGTGGCTCTTCACGGCGCTCAAGGCTGCGGTGGGACGCGTGCAGATCTGCTTAGCAACTCTGTCGCCCGCTCAGCGCCGATCTGACGGTGTCTCACTGTGCGATGCAGAACATCCCCGTGCGCTTCACCTCCCAACCGCAGGCGCAAACGCTGCCGCACGCCAACGTGAGGAGACGACTGGTTCTTGCTGCCTGCGCGCTGCTCGCTCACTGCTGCTGGTCGTTGTTGCACTCGCGCCTGCAGTTCGCGATCGTCGACGGCCGCACAGCCGCGCTCGGGCTGTTTGACTGGACTCCAGAGTCGTATCCAGACAACGACGGACTCGTGGACATCACGAGCACTGTGGCCAAAGTCGGTGCGTTCGAGCAAGCGGCGGCCGCACAGTCCTCGTCCAGCTGACGTTGCGTCGATCGCCTCCGTGTTCGCCAGCCGCCGTCGAGTCGCTCTTCAGCCGGAGGTGGGACGAGTTCGAGTATGTCCAGGCGCAAGTGGCGGCAGCGATGGACGACGAGAGCAAGGAACCGGACGCGAAGCGCCGCCTGGCGGAGTCTTCGTAGCGGACTGAGGACCACGTGCGTCACGGGACCACGAAGTCTACGGACGTGTACGTCAAGCGATGTTGCGTCTATTGGATGATAGAAAACCGTAAGAAGACTGCAGTACACCGAGTGACGATAGGTTGTTCAACGTGGAGTGTGAGCGTGTGTGTCTACTCTGTCCCTAGCTCTTGGTCGTGCGTGAGCGCGCGTGCTCCCAGCCACGGCGAATGAGCCAGCCGTCGCCCTCCGTCACGGTCATGGACGCGCCGGCCTGCATGATCATCTTGGGCATGTCCTGGCGCGGCATATCGGCCGGCTCGTA
>JAASGM010000704.1:0-14365 GCA_023334215.1 Globisporangium cystogenes | reverse complement strand
CCCCCCCCCCCCCCCCCCCCCCCGCCCGCAGCATGGAAACACCACCACATGAGCATCACGCGCGCAGCCACCAGTAGACGCCTGTCAACGATGCGAGAGTACGGATCGCCGTCGTTTGTGAGAGGGCGGAGGTGCTGGTACTTGAAGCGAGTTGGGGGCTATCACGAGTTTGGCGCGGGGGACACCAGCGGCTTCAAATCTCGGCCTTCGCTTCGCGATCCTGAGGCGACCTTCTTCAAAGTTTGCTTCGAGATCGCCTAGAGGAGCCTCAGCTGTGACGTCTCGCTCGCTTTGACTGAAGTTTCACCACTCGGCGTGTATCTCCCTCCCGCTTTCGAATCGGCGTGAGCGAGGACAGCGCCCATCAAAGTGTCCTCGTCAGTGTCGAATTCGGAATCCAGAGAGTGAACCAACCAGCGTCGTCTTCAGCTCGCTCAAGTGGACGTCTTCGCAGGTCGGAGAGCATCGCCAGCATCAACGTAACATGACGAGCTCGAACATGTTCGCGGCAGCGGCGTTCGGAGGTGTCGGTTGGTCTGCGATCGATCCACACAGAGAAGTGCACTGCGGGTTCCAAGAGCCAACAAAGTTGTTGGAGCGCGGCGCGAGCGCACACATCCGCGTCAAGCACACGAGGCTGACTGACTTGTCGAAGCAGCGCGCATCATCGGCTCTCGCAGCCAATCAACCGAGCGGCGCGCTCGAGTGTTTTGTGGGTGGAGGTCTGCGCGCTCTCTGCGCCTCGTCGAAGTTGCACGCTCTCGCTTCAACAAGCGAGCCGGCAACAACTTGCGCGAGGGTGAGGACAGCACTCACCACCACCACCACTCATCCGTGCGGTGCAGTCTGCAGTCTCACTCGCATTGCACGGCGGCGGCAACGAGAGACTACACGGTGTCGACATGATGACTTTCGGTGTTGCCAGCTCTGGTGCTCTGGTAGCAGCGAACACACGCAGTCCTCGATCGATCGGGTGGTTCGCTGCCTCCGCCATCAGCGGAACGGAGCTGCTGACTGGGGAGATTTTTCGCGACTCGCAACGGCGATCGACGACGCGAGCAAAGACGCGGCTCCGATCGCCCCGGCACCACTCTGCAGCAGCAACTTCGACGTGGAAGTTGGGCGGCGACAAGCAGCAGCAGCGCCGTGTAGGAACAAGAGAACGCTGCATTAGAGCGAGGAGGTGGGCGAGCAGCTCGCGAGACTCTCTCGAGGTGGAGCGAGAGCTTGTGCATCGCTGAAGTCGCCACTGCGAAGGCGATCGAGCGCTCACTCTCCACACGGCCACAGATCAGAAGGCGTTCTGAAAAGCGAGGGAGGTTCGGATAAGCGAGGGACATGTGCACGTAAACAGGTTGTTGACGAATATTCGTTAAATAGACAGCATAGTTCAGTATACTAGTAATATAGACAGTACGTTTACCAATAAGCTGGCACAATATCTATATTAATTGTAGAAGTGTGCAAGTGATTCAAAAATTTGGCCCTTGAGTCGATGCCAATTGGACCACCTTTCGGTGTTAAAAGCCCGCTTTGGTCAGCTCATCGGGCCTTCACCTCGCCCAGCTCCCATCTCCACCTCGCCATCGTCGTCGACTGACCGGCATGGTGGCTACGGCGCCGCTGTCACCGTGCTCTCTCTCCCCTCTCGCTTCCTGGCGCAGCCTCTGGTGCATCCGGTTCTCTTCGCCATCCGTCGTAACTTCGACGTCCATCGGCCGACTCGCCCTCATTCTTCGTCGTGCGGCCTCGCGCTCAAGTCTCCTTCCCAGCGTCGTCGACTGTCGTCTCCCGCAAGAACGATGGCGATCTCCCAACTCCCACTCACGCCGACGCCGGACGTCGTCGAGTCCCCCAAGGCGACGCAGTACGCCAAGCTCGCGGCCGACGAGCTCGAGGTGCAGAACTCGCTCTCGAGCTGGCGCGTGCGCCGCGAGGTCGTCATCGCCGTCGTCTCGGTGCTCATCACGTTCACGTCCGCGGGGCTCATCCTGGGCTTCGGCCCGCTCTACTCGCTGCTCATCGCCGAGGGCCAGTGGAGCGAGCTCTGCGACCCGGACGCACCGCAGGACGGCCCCACGTGCGCGCGTCAGGAGGTGCACCTCCAGTACGTCTTCTCGGCGCCGTTCCAGTGCCTCTCGATCGCCAACGCCGCCTTCGGGCTGCTCATCGACATCGTCGGCCCGCGCGCGTGTGCGACGTTTGGGCTCCTCATCTCGTTCGTCGGCCACCTGCTCATCGCGTACGGCACGTCGACGGTCGGCATGGGCTACTCGATCATCGCCGGCGCGTCCATGCTCGCGATCGGCGGCTACGGGCTCTACATCTGCTCGTTCCAGTTCGTGCAGCTCTTCAAGCGCCAGGGCTTCTTGAGCGCCGCGATCTCGGGGCTCTTCAACGCCTCGGGCTACGTCTTCATGCTGCTGCACATCCACGGCGTCACGCGCAAGGGCTTCTTCACGTTCTACGCCGTCCTGACGCTCGTGGCCTGCGTCATGTGCTTCGTGCTCTTCCCGCTGCGCTCGCTCACGCAGCCGAGCACGCACTACACGCTCTCGGGTTTCTCGCTGCGCCTGCCGGGCATCGCCAAGCCGCAGAACGTCTGGCCCGTGCTCAAGCCGCAGCTCAAGCGCCCGGACCTCTGGTTCTTCGCCGTCTACTTCGGCTGGGTCTCGACCTGGTTCGCCTTCTCCGGCGGCGCGATCCCGGACGTGATCTTCCAGAACGCGGGCGACGACACGGCGGCGGCGCTCAACTACATCGACTACGTGCACCCGCTCGTGTCCAACAGCTCGTTCCTCTTCACACCCTTCATGGGCATGTTCATCGACCGCTTCGGCTTCCGCCTCTCGTTCGCGATCACGTCGGTCCTCGTGCTGCTCTTCATCGGCTTCCTCAACATCAACTCGCTCCAGGCGCAGATCCTCACGTTCGTCTGGTACTCGCTCGCGCAGGGCTTCTTCTACTCGCTCCAGTTCGCCTACGTCATCGTGTGCTTCCCGGTCGAGGTCTACGGCTCCATGCAGTGCTTCATCGCGCTCTTCTCGCTCTCCATGGGCTTCCTCAACTACATCTTCACGCCGTGGGCCCAGCACACGCTCGAGGGCGACTACACGTGGGTCCTCGTCATGTTCGCGATCCCCGTCATCGTCTCCTTCTTCTTCCTCGGACTCATCCAGGAGACCATCCCGGAGAGCGCGCGCGTGCCCAAGCCCGACGGCGACGACGACCACCTTGAGAAGAAGCTCTCGGTTGCTTGAGTTGGCGTGTAGTGCGTGGACAATAATGTAACAAGACACCAGTGTCTCCTCTTCTCCCCCATCCAATCCTCTGAACCATTGCGAACCTGCTGCCGAGTCGAACGGCGTCACTGAGAAGGCAACACCGTCAGCCACAGCAACAACTCACGTGCCGATAGAGGCGACTGGAGGGATGACCACTGGGATAAGATCTCCAAGCGGATCTTCTCGAACACCTCCTGATACTGTTACAAGATACAGTAACGCGTCACACATTGGGGAAACACACATAACATTAACTCTCGGAGAACGCAACTTGGAAGACTCATATGGTACATCGGACGCGAGCGCCGGCGCTCTACGCCTGCGCGGCCGACTGCTGCTGCTCCGCAGACGCCTGGCCGCTCGCAGACGCCTTCGGCGCGGAGCTCTCGGCCGGGATCAGGCTGATCTCGAGGTTCGTCTGCTTGCCCTTGTCGTCCACGATCGCCGACACCACGAGCGTCACGGGCGCCACGCCCTTGGCGCTCGCCGCCTCGACCGTCTCCGTCGCCGACTTGTTGCTCTCGCTCACGCGCTTGACGAGGCTCTCGAGCTGCTGCGCGTTAGCGCACAGGAACTGCTTCACGCCCTTCTTCTTGAGCGTCGCGTCCGACTGGCCCGCGTGCTTGGCGAACGCGCTGTTGAACGTCACGGGCTGCAGCTCGAGGTCCACGATCACGCGCGGCGTCGAGGTCTTCTGGAAGCTGCCCTTCACGACCTTGTCCGTGCTCGACGTGCTCTTGAGCGACTGCTGGCGGAAGCTCTCGGCCTCCTTCTCCGCGCGCTCGGCCTTCTGCTTGGCGATCAGCAGGTTGCTGCGCAGCATCTCGATGTAGTGCGCCGCGTTGTCCAGGATCGACTGCTTGTTCTTCTTGGTCTGCACGCCGGCCTCGTCGAGCACGTCCTTGAGCTGGTTGATGCGGTCGTTGAGCTTGAACATGCGCTTCTTCTCCTTCAGGTTGAGGTCCTCGCGCGAGCGCTTGGAGCCGGCGCGCGCCGACGACGGCGTCACGCCCGAGCTGCTCGACGCGTAGTCGTAGTCCGCCGACACGTGCAGCATCTGCGCGCCGATCGGCGCGTAGTACTGCCCGCTCGGGTGCACGTTCATGATGAGCGGCTCGTGCGGGTCGAACTCGCTTGGGCGGCGGTGCTGCGGCGTCATCGCGTGCTGCGGGGTCATGTGGTGCGCCGCGTGGTGGTGCGGCGTGCCGTGGTGCAGCAGCTGCTGGTGGTGGAAGCCGCCGTCGAGCACGGCCATGTGCGCGGGCGGCTGCGCGTGCTCCATCATGAAGAGCTTGGGGCGCTCGCCGCTCGGCGGCGCGTGCGGCTCGTAGCCGTAGCCAAAGTCGGCGGCGCCGGCGGCGGAGCTCGGGGAGGACGTCGGCGCCATCATGTCTGCTGCTGTTTTCGCGGAACGGGAGGGGGGACGGCGGAGACAGGTGGCGGCGTGGAAGCGCGAGGGGAAGAAGAGTTGGGAGTTGGAGACCGGGGAGGGAGGGAGGGCGATCTGCGCGGCGGCCGACGGATTCGCGAATGACCGAGCGCCAGCAGCTGGCGGCCGCGAAACCACGAGGAAGTCAGCGCGCGAGCGGGCGACAAAACCGAAAGGGACCGGCGCTTTTACATCACTGAAAAACTTCACTATTGGATGGAGACCTTGCGTTCTCTATGTTGGATACGACCGGTGGACGCACGGGTAGGCTACATCTTTAGAACAGATACCTGTTCAAAACGATTGTATTGTCGAAAAAATACTATGAAAATAGACTGTTGTAGCAAATATGACTCCCACAAATGCACAACACTACCTGCATAATCATCTGTATGTCAGCACTCTCAATACAAGGTCTTAAGATCACAACTCCACAACAGCGCATCACAACCACATCACGATTACACAAAATTCCTACAACCACTCGCTCAACGCGCTCGAGTCATCGCTCGCTCGTGCAGCGCGCAGCTCGCGATGACGTTCCGTCCGCCTCAACTCCACCACCTGCGCTCATGCCTCTCTTCTCGGAAACGCTGCTCATGTCCAAGGACGATGTCCACACACTTGCACGTTGCACCACGCCCAGGCGATACATACAGCATTCAAATACAACTGGAGTGATGGTCTCACTTCAACTTCCGATCGTCCAAGTGAGAGAGTATTCCTAGCTCATGGACGGCGATGCCCGAGCTGCGCCGCCTTGCCTGGCCCACGTCCGCGCGCGTGGACCTGGCGCGCGACTTCCGCTGGCTCGTGCACCCGGAAGGCAGCGACGACGCCCGCGGCGCCAGCGAGCAGCTTGCATCCAGCAGCGAGGCGGCGCGTGCCAGCGACTGGAATGCGAGCGGCCACTCGCCGTACGCGCGCGCGCTCCGGAAGCCGCCAGCGCTACGCGCTCCACTTTCCCCTGCGCAACGTGCAGCGAAGAAGATCCTCAAGCTCCGTCTCGAGCTCGTCGGAGCGGACGGCGGCAATGCGGATCCGTCTCAGCAGCCATGGCTTCGCGGGGAACCGGATGGCGCTCATGAGGCAGATGCGGCGTCCGAGGCGCATCGGACGACATCAGCAACTGTGCGAAACACGGCGGCCAAGTCGGCGCCGAGCAAGCAGCAGGCGAAGGAGAAGGTGCGCGTGTTGCCTAAGAGTGTGGTAGACTTTCAGTCAACAGTAGCACTCTCCCGAACGGCGACTGCAGGGAGGACGTTGGGCTCTGGAGCACTCAAGCTCGCCCCGTCATCACCGGCTTCTAGAGCCAAGAAGCAGCCGGAGTCCAAGGAGAAACGGGAGCTACGAGAACTGCGCGAGAAGCAGCAGCGACTCGCTGAGTGGATCTCTGCAGACGACAAGCGCTCCACTCGCAAGCGGAAGAACAGTGACAACCACACTCTGGATGCAACGTACTCGGTCGAGGTCGAGACGCGGATTCTCAACGCAATGGAGGCGACGAGGGACCGCGGACTCTGGGGCGATCAGGTGGCGTCACTGATCGCGAAAGAGATGACGAGCGAAGCCGTCTTCGGCGGCCTTATCGGAACGAGACGACTGGCGTTTCCTGCGTCTGCCTCAGCGTCGACGTCGCCAGCGCGATCTCCTGATCTTCGACTCGGCCGCGAGATGGCGCACGGCGCGAGTCCCACCAAGCGTTCATTAGATACAGACGACCCCAATGACACGGAGTCGAGATGCGCGGACTCCTTGATACCGCAAGAGGTGAGAAGCTGCGCTGCGCCAGTGCTGGAAGAAGGGAACCCCTCACTGATCCACGAGCGCGCGATGGAGATCCGAGAAGAGGCGCAGAGTCTCGTTCGCGCTGGGAACATCGACGACGCACTTGCAACACTGCAAGACGGCATCAAGCAGCTCCTCTTCGACTTCCACGACAACCAGGACGAGATCGAGCAGCACGGCTTCAACTACTCTCAGGACGCTCACGACAAAGCGATTCGAGTTCAACTCAAGTACCGCGCTCGACATCGCGATCGTGTGCGCAAGTGTGTGGTGCTGCAGCGGATGTGGCGCCGCTACCAAGCGAGGAAAGCGTTCGTGGACGCCAAGCGGTACAAAGCTGCCAATGCAAGCGTGATCCAGCGGTACTACAAGGCGCGGTTCCGGCGAACACGGAGGCGTAACGCGGCCACGCGCATTCAGACGTGCTTCCGGCTCTTCCGAGAGCAGAAACTCTTGATCTACTGGCGCCGTGCGTGTCGATTGCTGCTCGAAGACGCGCGTCGGCGGCGAGAGCGCTTCCAGCGGATTTGGGCGAAAGTTGGTGCAGATCTGGCGATGCGGAGTCTTTGGAAGTCCAGGTATCACGCGGTTGCGTGCATCCAGAGCCACTGGAGAGGCTCACGCGTTCGCAAGGTGTATGCCGCGCTGCTCGAAGAAAGCGTTGCGATTGAACTGGTGAGACGCAGCCATGAAGACCACTTTTTTCAAGCTCGGATCGACAAAACGATGGCGTCGTACCACCGGTTTCTCACGACCACGCGAATCGGAGCTGGAGTCGTGCGCTGGCAGATGAACAAGCCCTGGATTCGGTACAGACGTCTGCGAGCGGAAGACTGGAATGAAGCAGACCTCGAGGCAAAAGTCCGAGCGCTCTACGCGATCCAGTTGTATCAGCACAACTCGTCGCCAGTCTCAGCGCGACTTCTTCGAGTACTCGGACATGTGCTTGGGATCGATCGTGATCAAGTGCAGCGGATTCAGCTCTCGCTTCAAGATGCAACTCTTGACGCCATACTTGCGGTCTTCCAGGACTGCTCATCACCAGACAAGTTCACGGACGATGCCACCGTGGTTCTTCCTGCAACGTCGAAGGGCTCTCGGGTATCGATGTGGTTTCGAAAGCGCGCGAAGCGTCTGCGAATATGGTGGGCGAACGCGCTGCTTGGACTGAATCGAGCGCTGTTGCTCATCTACTGGCACGCAGTCGTGTTCCCGTTCAGCTTTTGGTGTGTGCGAGCGGCGTCAAGCAATCGCCAGCGAGCGTTGATGCTTCTCGAGGCTCAGCAGCGCTTTGCACTTGTGAAGTTCCTGAGGCACGCGTATCGACTGGCGTCCTGTTCCGGCGGCGAAACGCGACATGGCCTCCCAGGTCTCATCTGCAAGTTCTGCGCCGAAGCGTTCGTGACGGCAACTACATACAACACGCACATGCGTGCTTGCAAGCAGCGGCATCACGACCAGTGCGTCGAGTGGACCGAGGTTGGACGAGATCTGGCGTTCCTGGAGCAGAAGGAGTGGTGTCAGCGCAGAAGGACTCCGCTGTCGAGCGATCCCCAGACGTACCTCGACTTCGCCGATTTGGAACTTGACACACTCGTGGCGGAGACCACTAACGCTCAGCATCGCCATCACCAACAAAAGTCGTGGTGGAGCTGTTTGTTGGGGCAGAGCTGGTGGCAACACTTCCATCGCAAGAGGGCTCTGTGCTCGCTGGTGAGCGTCGCGCTTTGCTGCGATAGCGGATGTCCTGCGAACGATCGTGAGGGAGGTGAGCCATATGATGTGGCTCTCGGGCTGGTCGCGTATCTGCTGTTAGCGGTGCGCACCGAGACGCTGCACTCGCTCGCACTCCCGCAGCTCCACGCATTCGTCGACTGGCAGCAGGTTTCGGCGAAGCGAGTGAGCGAGCAAGAGCTTCTCGCTTGTTTCCTGGGGACACCGTCGTTCTCGCGCGGGTGCCTCGGCGAGTGGAAGTCGACGTCGGTGGTCACCCTTCTCCAGCGTTTCACGGAGAACACAGCGCACCGAGTCGGCGGTTGGTGGCGTCACGCAACGACATGGTGGTGGCGGCGCTCGCCAGGAACGTCGACCAAGTATCATCATCATTATCACCAGCAGCAGCAGCGATCATCGAGCGCGCCAAGCCCGTCCGCGACCGTTCTCCCGGTCTCGTGACATGTTGCCGCACAACTTCAAGATGACCTGCGGCATCGCATCTGGTCAGGATCCGATTTCGCTACGCGCGCGCGTGTCGATCCACCAGGCAGGTGTGAAGACAAACTTGAACACGGACACTCAACACATGCAATACATGCAACACGTGCAACACGCGCATGTCCGTCCATCCTAGGCGTGAAAGATCGGCGTCTTCGCCTGGATATTCGCTCGCGCTGCAAAGACAGCGACGATGGCGACGGCGTCCGGTGTTGTTAGAGAGTCAAACGCTGAGAGCATGTACAAGTATGCAGTGCGCGTGTTGGAGCCGAACGTTTGCACTCGCTCGATCGCTTGAAGTTGCTCCAATGTACACGTTTAACACGGAATGCGAAGGCGGAGCGATGACGCCACGGACAGCGAGCACGGAGGAGAACTGCAACAACGACAGCGCGATGCGCGATGAGAGGCGACTCATCGACGCCGGCGATCGATGCGGTGGCGAGCCGAGCGAGTTCACCCAGTCGCGCTGCGCCACACTCAGCTCTCTCGCTTCCAGCTTCCAGTTTGGAAAGCCGCCTTTTCGTTGCTGCGTCTTTGGCTCGGAAAATAATAGCCAGAGTCGGCGACACTGCGTGCGTCAGTCTGACTCCTTGTCCAGAAGTTCGCCCTTTTAAATCAGTTATAAAGGTAACTTGAAGCTCGAAATGCATACATGTTGCTTTGCATGCAGTTTATACAGGTCGTTGAAAGCACAGTGGGACTCGGACTCTCGTCCGCTCGTATTTCTCTCTGCACTTGCGCTTGAAGCGGCACGCTCGCGCTCCGATACAACAACACCAGGCGAAGCCGAAGGTGGCGTTGAAGCAGCGGAGGTCGCGCTCGTTCATCATCATCGTCACGTGAGTGTTCACCATTCCCCAATTCGCCGTATCCGTCACACACACAAGTCACAAGTTCCTACTCCACAGCCATGACCGGCATGATGCTCGACGAGCTGGAGGCGCTCGACGGCGTCGTGCGCGAGCGCTTCGCGCCCGTGCAGCAGCTGCGCGCCACGCTCTACGGCGAGACGACGCTCTGCCGCGACGAGCGCGCGCCGGGCAAGGTGCTCGTGGTGCTCAAGCGCGTGAGCCTCGCGCTGCTGCGCGCGAACGCCGGCCACGCGCGCGAGAACCCGGCGCGCGAGCGCGACGTCATCGCGGCGCTGCGCGCGAGCGGCGGCCACGCGCACGTCGTGGCCTACGCCGAGCCGCAGGCGCTCTTCGTGCACGACGAGAACCTCTACATCGTCATGGAGTACTGCGCCGGCGGCGACCTGTACGACTTCGTGTGCCAGAAGCCGCACTCGCGGCTGCACGAGATCGAGGCGCTGCGGTACTTCCGCCAGGTGGCCGACGGGCTCGCGTTCCTGCACGCGCACGGCATCGCGCACCGCGACCTGTCGCTCGAGAACGTGCTGCTGCAGACCGGCGCGGGCGCCGCGAGCAGCGCCAAAATCTGCGACTTCGGGCTCAGCACGGACGCCGCCGCGCGCTGCAGCGACGTGGTCGGCAAGCTCTACTACATGGCGCCCGAGGTCGTGCAGTGCGGCGCGGACGCCGCGCTCTCGTACGACCCCAAGGCTGCCGACGCCTGGTCGCTCGGCATCCTGCTCTTCATCCTGCTCACGGGCTCGCCGCTCATCTCGGACGAGACGCCCGGCGGCCGCGAGGCCACGCTCAAAGTGCTCCAGAAGCCCGGCGGCCTCGCCAAGATCCTCGCCATGTGGGACCTCCAGAAGCTCATGGCGCCCGCGACCGTCGAGCTGCTCGCCGTCATGCTGCAGGTGGACCCGAGCCGGCGCGCGAGCGTGCAGCAGGTGCTCGAGCACCCGGCGCTCAGCCTCTTCCACAGTGCCTGAGCGCCCAGAGGAGAGGAGTGGAGCGTGACTCCCTTCTTCCCCTCCCCCAACGACCGACGATCGCCTAGAGACTCGATGTGAAGTACGAAGACCCACCAAGTGTACAAGTAGCGCCGCAAGTAGGAGGCGCAGCCAAGTGACGATGAATAGAAGAAGCGCCGACGACGATCGGCAGAGTGACTCCCACCACCGACTCTCTCTCTCTCTCTCTCTCTCTCTCTCTCTCTCTCTCTCACAGCAGCAGCAGCAGTCGCGTCGTTCGCTTTGTTCACTGGATGGCGTCCGCCTTGCAGGTTTCGAGGAACCACAGCGTTGGTGTCGGCGATCAACAGCAAAAGCTGGCGACGCACGATCCTCCGATTGACTCGCGGTGTGTGCTGACGACTGACACACGGGTCACTCGCCTCTCACGACCCATCGAGCTGGTTCGTCCTGAGTCAGGCGCATGTGGTGCAGAAGTTCGCACTCTCCACGAGCGTCGCGATCATGTAGCGTTCAGTTCTCGTCAGCCTTGAGTCACAACTCCACCAATCCTCGACCGACGTTGTTCTGCAGATACCAGCAGTAACAAGAAGCAGCGTCGACAACACCCACACGCAAGTGCGCGCGAACTCGATTCAAGCGCACACGGTGATAATCCGATACTGTATTTGAGTCACACATACTGAGAGGTAGATATCCACTCTCGAGAGGTATCCACTCTGAATTATATCCACTATTGTGGCACACAGAAACGTGATGGCAGGACGCCTCGTGCACCTCGAGAGCTCGATCTCGATATGTCTCGCTCACTTTCCAACTCGCCTCCAGGAACTGAAGAGCTCCGTCCGAGAGCGACGACCCACTCGCTGACACTTGAACGACAGAATGGGCTGCGAATCCTCCGTCCAAGTGCTTCAAGTGCACCTCTCGCCGTTGAAGCATCCAGTCGCGGCCGTCGACCCGCGTCACTGCTCGCACGAGTTCCTTACGCTCACAGCCGAGAACCGCTTCATGGAAACCGGCACCTTCTACCAGAACGTGCGCACGCAGAGCGACCACTTCGTCGTCAAGAGCAGCTTCCTCTCGAGTCGACTAACGATCCTGGACTGCGTCACGGACGCGCCGATCGCGAACTACAAATGTCGCGCCTTCTCGCGCAAGCCCATCATGTACGTGCGTCGCGGCAGCGAAAAAGACGGACTCGAGCACTTCCAGATCTACGCCAGGTACCACCACGGCACAAAGAACGAGGTCCGCGTGGTGTTCCGAGACGTGGTGTCGGGTGTACCGTGCGTACTCGGGTTCGAAGGGCATTGGCGGCGGCGCGACGGGTTCTTCTGGCTCGACCGCAGCTGCGACGGCGTGCGCGAGGCGGTGGCAACAGTCTCCTGTCCGAGTGGACGCTCCTATCGCCACGCCCACATTGTCGTGACGCCGAACATGGACGCCGCCTTGATCGTGATGGTCTGCGATATCCTCCGTGGAGCTCAAATTCAGGCGGAGTCATCTTGAGCAGCGTCGCAGGCAGCAGTGCGAGCAGCGGTCTGGCATCGAGTAGATAGGCATGAGTGACGACGGCGATCTCCACTCGCAATATAGTTGACAGGCGTCTGCTGGTGGCTGCACGCGCGTGACGTTCGTGCGATGGTGTTTGCCATGCTGCAGACTCGTCAGCCAGCGCGAACGTTCAGGATGTAAGCAGCGACAGTGCCTGACCGCTTTGAGTCCAGCGGAAGTCCGCGCCTCACTGTCGTTGTCGACGGATGCACCTTGACGCTCGCGTCCCATTCGCGCTGGATGGCTGCTGGTCTGGACGAACGAGTCTTCACGACGCTCGTCTCGCCGCCGTCGCTTTCATTGCTGCCGTCGTCGCAGTCGGCGGCCACCAGCTTCTTCTCGAGTACCGCGACGTAGGCGCCGAGGTCTGCGAGTTTGCTCTCCAGCATGCGCTTGTCGTCGCCGAGGCGCCGCAGGAGCGCAAAGTACCTCTTGAGCTGCTGCTGCTGCACGCGCGTGATGTCCTGGTAGCTGCGCGCAGTGTCCCGCTTCTGGGCGGCGACCGCGGTGGCTTGCGTCTCGAGTTTGCTCGCGAGGCACTGCAGGCGCTGGATCTCGGCGTCTCGGCGCCTGAGCTGCGCGTGGAGCGAGGTGAGCGGGAGTTTGTGGGCGACAGAAGAAGCGGCGTTGTGTCTTCTCGCGTTTGGGTTCGTGTTCGTGTTCGTGTTCCGGTTCAGCCGGTTCGGATCGCACTGGTGGGGGTCGATACAGCGCCTGCCGCTGGTCCTCACAGTGTCGTTGTCCTCTTCCGCTTCATCCTCCTCTTCTGTGCTGACTGCGACGAGGTTGTCGAGTGCGCCGACACCGACGCGTCCATCGCCGTCTACTAGTGCGTCTCGATCCAGATCGTCGTGACCAAAGATCAGCGCCGACGCGCGCACTTGGCATCCAGGCGGGATGGCGATGGACGCCGAGAGTTTCGCTCGGAGCGCGTCGATCTCGTTCGTCTGCTGGACCACGAGCGCCTGCAAGCGATCGCGCTCGGGGTCGTTCTTGTATCGCGCTTGCGATGGTAGTGAGGTCGCTGCTGCTCGTCGATGCGTCGAGGTCGTCAAGCTGAAAGGCGCCAACCCATCCGAAGCCTCCTTTGACGGTCGAGTCGTCTCTGCAGCTGCGAACGACCCGAGAGGCTCGATACCACTGACAGTCACGCCGCAGCGTTGCACGAGCGACGCGTTGAGCTTGGCGAGTTGCTGCAGCTGCTGAAGCATGAGTGCGCACTGATGGTGATCTCGACGCGCCTGCTGCTGGCTCAGCGCGCGGAGCTGCTCGAGCTCGTCGCGGAGAGTGGCGCAAGTCGCGCAGCGCCGTCGCACCGCCATCCGAGCTCTCGATCCAGATCGTCGCGTGGTGCCTTCGTCTTCGATGCCGCCTCGTGACTATCGTTCTCTCGTGCGCTGTGTCTTGGAGACTTTAACGTCGACGCGTCAAGTCCACTTGACGAAGAAACGGTTCTTGATCTGTACGCTAACAGCAGACACTTGAACGGTGTACGTGGCGAACTGCGATCAATTTTGTGAGTAATGCATGCTACTTGCGACTCCAGTGTAACGAGATCGCGGTGCTCATCGGTCGAACTATCAAGTTGATGTCCTGGCGAATGTTGTTTTGAGGCTAATACCGTACTTTGAGCTACCAGATGCCGTACCAAGTTGAAGGACGTGCATCGCTACGACAGACACTGACATTGACAGTCAGTCAACTGCAGGTTCTCGTTGTCGCCTCGTACGGGGTCCAAGAACTCTTCGACGGCGTAGAAACCACGTACTCGAGTGTTCGGTTCACATGGAACATGCTGGCATACAGATCGTGAACTTCGTCGTCGGTGGTACTTGATCAGAGCGTCTTCACAGCAAATGGACGTTGGGTCATGAAGCGAAGCGATCAAGCTGAAGTCGATGAGCTCCGATGATCCAGTACGACTCGATGCGTGTGAGATTCATGTCCGGTCCAGCCCACCGAACACGACGACTAGGAGTTCGGTGACGCGATGCACTCGGTCGATGAGCGACTTGACGAGACAGTGACCGTAGCACAGAACCGAGATGTCATCTCAGTCATTGTCTCTGTCGTATCACATCACCCGGCAATGACCGTTCTGCATCAGCTCATTTCGATGAGTTCTGAGCTCGAACGACTTGAAGTGGTCGATCTTTGATCCATGCACCGATGTTCGCGACAGCAAACCCGACAACTCGGTCATGTCGTCTTTGGCGTTCATTTGCGCCACCGTTCCATCCGATGCTATCCTGCCGTCACCAACTTCGT
>JAASGM010000703.1:0-14375 GCA_023334215.1 Globisporangium cystogenes | reverse complement strand
GACACAGTACATTGCCAAATGGACCGTCCACCACACACCAATAGTATCTGGTTTTGTATGCTAGGTACACGGAGCACCTTTTTTGATCACTTCCGAGCCATTTCTTGTTGACACACTTTGTCGAGCCATTTTAGCCTAAAAATACACACTTTTCCTACCGTTTTTTCGAGGTGACCTCGGAATATGCGTAAAGTCCAGAGAACATTCGATCGCCTGTCACTTGCGAAAGCAAATGACCTTTAAAACTACCCTTGTTATCATCAAATAAAATGCATGATTACTCAATTTGGAATTAGTGCCATTTTTCATTTTCTCTCTCAGTTTCCCTCACTCTCTCAGTCACCAGAATATGCGTACACCCAAGACGTACACCTTGGTAAGGTGTGGTAATATGCGTCGAAAAACGGGTAGGAAAAGTATGCGTACAGAATATCCAATCGCCTGTCACTTGCGAAAGCAAGTGACCTACCCTTGTTATCAACAAATAAAATGCAAAATGGCACTAGTTCCAAATTGATTCCGTGAAAAGTGCACTTGTTCCAAATTGATTCCTGTATCCGTGAAAAGTGTACTCCGACTTTCTACACTACTATATTACTCCTATGCTATCCAGTGTGGGACGCCCAAAGTGCAAAACTATCACATGTTTTTTATGTGAAATCATCAAAAATGTGCTTTTTCGGGTCACATTATGATGGAGAAGATACACTTAACAAGCGCAGATAAATTCTGGCTTAGCAGTACGTTTATGTTTCCTCTATTCGTACAGGTTAAGCACAAAGCACACTAGACCAAGTTAGACCAGTTCTGCTGATGGCCAGTTAGTTGCTACCTCACACCTCAATCAAACCTGTTTTTGCAAAATATCATTTATGACAACGTGAAGAAATCATTTCTAACGATTGTGATTGGCTGAATTGAGAATATTATATTACAATAATGATCATTCGGATAGGACAAGTGCCCGGATAGGAGAAGATTTATTGTGATCGTTGACTTTTTTGTCCAAGCTTAATCGACGTCTAAAAGCAGGCTTTTCATGCGCAAAAGCGAGAAGAAATTTGGCTAATTTGGAGATAATTAATATATTTCCGCATGTAAAATGAGGGTTTGAGAATGTTGTCAATGTGCTTAGTTCTCATGTCGGGCTCCTGCATTGCTCAGTCGACGCACTCGATCATGTGAACACGGGCGAACTCGTACCCTTGACATGCTAAGTTGAGCCTCTTATGTTGATCTTGTAGTAGATATGCAATAATAAGAGAGAGCTTTGCTTGTTTGTTAACGACAATCTTCGATCGAAAGCCCATCATGATATGGGCTTTCGACCACTATTCCTTAAATCGGATCCCTGACGCTATTAAACGACGACTTATTCTCACGTGCAGGTGTCGATTTACTGTTCGATTTAGACATTTACCTTGGTTTTTACAATATTATTGTAAAAACCAAGGTAAATGTCTAAATAGCGTAGTATTTTTCCTATGAAGTACTACCGAACAATATACGGTAGTACTCCTATGAAGTGCTACCGTATATTATATGGTAGTACTTCATAGGAAATATACTACGCTATTTCATAGACCGGTTTTCCCCGAATTACTACGCTGTTTCATAGAGCCGGTCTATGAAATAGCGTAGTATTTTTCCGATTCGATTGTCCCTAATCGAATCGATTAAGTGACACTCACTTTCAAGTCTTCAGTCTTCAGTAACCTGTCTGTCCGTCTGTCTGTCACTCTTCGGAACACCCGTCCCGTGCTTAGAGGTTTCTTACTATTTTCGACTGCACACACGTCGCAGACAGTACCGTGGTCGCGATACGCCACATTTTAGTAGTTTGAGAATCTTGGAGGTCCATGCAGGTAATTTATTTGATAGAGCTATTTGTCCAGTGATACTTCATATTAGAGCGTGATACTTTATTTTTAGCTTTTTGAGGTACAAATAGACACATCGGGCAGTGTTTTACGGTGTGCAGGAAACTTTAGCAGTCGACACAAACTTTAGCACAAATGACGGCGATTTAGTATGAGCGAGTGCGATTTAGCTTACGACATGAACTTTTAGCAAGCTCTTCTACGATTTAGCACCGACACAAACTTTTACCATGAAATTCTACGATTTAGCACACGACACGAACTTTTAGCATAAACTACTGCGAACTTGCGACACGGCATATACTATTAGCATGACTGACGAGGAATTTGCACACGGTATCAATCTTTAGCTTGAACGACTACAATTTAGGGAAGGATGGGAACTTTTACAAAACACAAATGTTTAGCATATATGGCTACGATTTAACACAGTACGTGCAGTAACATAACGATAGGTTCAACAATGTGAAATACCCCGCCCCAACTTAATAAAGCACCCCACACAGCTGAATTGAGTATTCTGCCAAACGCGCCGCCCAAGCTGGGCCGCCGCCGAGCGAAGCGTAGGACGGTGTGCCTACAAATGGGCCGGCGGCGGAGCGCTGAATACACACTTGCACCGACCCCGCATGATATTCCCTTTTCGTTTTGATATTGCACTGAAAAGTGTTAAATACTAATTTGGCGTTATTTAACTCGCACTGAATGCACGTGATAATTCATCGATCAACGTGTAGCACATAACGTGCAATGTCAGCACCGAGAGAGCAAGTAAAAAGATGAATATGTCAAAGTGAACACGTTGCGCAGTTTTAGCACAGAATGCGCATTTCGCCCTAACATGTACAACGTTACATATCCAATACATTAATGAGTAATTCGTTCACGGAATTGGAAATCCCATGAACGAATCGAATAGGAACAATCGAATCGGTAGGAGCAATCGAGTTGCAAAAGTCGTTAAAAAAACGAATTTCTTCCTTTTGAGACCAGAAACAACGAAGTGCGAGGCGCCAGGCGCGCCACCGCCGGGTACCTCCTGCCGGCGTCGCCGTCGCGCACAGGATGGTTCCGATACTCCTAGCAAAGAAACAGCAAGGAGCAGCACACAGATCAACTTGCCGTGTCGGGGCAGCGCCAGACGTCCAACTTCCAACATGCACTCGTGGTATTTTCACATGTACAGCCAAGGCGCCCGAGACACTCTCTCTCACGGCAGCGGTTGCCAGCAGAGCTGTTGCTGCTGCTGCTCAAGCCACAGGCAGCCCACGCCTCGGCTCCTCCATCGCTCTTCTTTTTTTCTATCGCTCGCTCGCTCGCGCTGCGGTTTTCATCCGCGCATCAGGCTGCTCGCTTCGTTGCGCAGCCAGTCGAGCTCGTCCATGGCTTTCTGGAAGCCCGCCATGTCGCCCTTGCTCACGCAGTCCGCGACGCGCTGCGCCGCGCTCGCGAGTCGCTCTTCGAGGGACGCCTGCTCGCTTGCGTCGCCGCCGTTCAGCGCTTTGCGCGACGAGCTCTGCGCACCGGCAGCCGGCGCGCCACTCGCGCTCGCGCTGCTTCGCACAATGCCAGCGCCTGGCGCGAGGCTCTTCGCCGCCGTCGCCTTCGGCGTGTCGCGTGGCGGCGTCGACGACATCACGGCGAAGCCCGGCGGCGGCTGCGAGCTGCCTGCAGGGCGGTCCGACACCTTGGTCGAGAGTATTCTCGCGGCGTTGCTCGCGCCGATGCCGAGCGAGTTCTGGATGATCTCGTCCTTCGCGCGCGTCTTGTCCTCAGTGCTCAGGCTGCCTCGTCGCGCGAGCTCGGCCACCTTGCGCAGGCGGAAGCCGTTCGGGCTCATGATCGGCAGCCCCTTCGACGACGATGTGGTCGAGGACGCGTCTTCGTCGTCCGTGAGCGGCGGGGGTGGCGGGGGCGGGATCGACAGGTTCGAGAGCCCACTCAGGTTGTCGCGGCTGCGGCCGGCGCCCGTCGCGTGGTAGAACGACACAAAGTTGCCCGCGATCTCGTTCGGGTCGTCGTAGCCGCCGGTGATCTGCACGATCTCGTCGTCGTCGTAGCCCTGCGAGCTCGAGCCGTTGTCGGACGAGGACGACGAGCTGGCGTCCGAGACCGTGTCTGCGTTCGCGAGCACCGAAAAGTTGTCGGGCAGGTCGGCGCGAACCTCGTCGATGCCGGGCATCGCGCCACCGCCGCTCGTGCCGTAGTTCGGGAAGCCCGGGATCACCTCGCCCTCCGAGATGAAGTTGCCAGAGAGGTCGCGCGCGAGCTCGAGGCGGCTCTTGCTGCGTCGCCGGAACTTGAAGAACTCGGCGGCGTTGCCGAAGCTGCCGCGTCTCGCGCCGGCCGCGAGCGGCTGCGGCACTGGCGACGGCGCACCGCCGCCGCCAAGCGTCGCGTTCGCCGACGCACCCGTGCTGCTCCGCTGCCGTCCTGACTGGAGACCCAGCGCGCTCAGCTGCGCCGCGGCCTCCGCGGCGTTCACGCGGCTCATCCCCTTCGAGTTCGCGAACATGTTGGACATCTCCAACTCGCTGCTCTTCTTCGCCGGAGACTGCAGCTGCTTCCGGTTCGTGCCGGTCTGCGGCGTGTTCAGCACCGCCTCCGCCACTTGCCACGGCACCGTCATCGACGGGCGGCGCGAGAGACCCGGCGGCGGCGCGATGACCGCGTTCTGATCGAGCGCGGGAGCTTCCTCCTTCGACGCGATGTTGTAGTACGACGTCTGCTGGTTGTAGAACGACATCTGTGGGCAGCACCACCGTCGCGTTAGCAAGAACGCAGTTGTCCCACAAGAGCTCAAGCGCCGTTCCCAGACGTACCGATCCCCCGTTGTCGTACTTCTTCGCCTTCGTCGGCGGCGGAGACCACGACGGCAGTGAGTTGCCCACGAACCCGCCGTTCTCGTCCATCGGGGGCGGCGGCGGGAACGATTCGTCCGAGAAGTGCAGCGAACGGCTCGTCGGCTGCCACGCACACAGCAGCAGTCAGCGTCTTCTCTGCACGTGTATACGACGACAAGCGTTCCCCACCACCCACCTCGTCGTACGAAGAGTAGCGACTGTCGTCGTCCAGGTCCAGCGACGGCCGCGCGTACGGGTCCATCTCCTGCGACGAGCCCGAGTCGGCGCCCGTATCGAACGCCAGGTAGTCGTCGATCGTCTGGCCGCCGCTGTACGAGTAGCGCATCTGCGTGGCCTCGATCGGCGGCTCCACCGTCTTGGCAAGCTGCGAGCTGCGCGAGCGGCTCCGGTTGCCGCGCACCTCGGGCGCCCCGAGGCTCAGCGCACTCGGGTTCCCGCGCGCCGCCGCCGGCCCGCGCTTGGGGGTCGTGTTGGGCGTGAGCGAGTTGCGCAGGCTGTCGCGATAGTGCGACTTGGCGACGTTCGTGAGCACGGCCTTGCTCACGAGGCCGGTGATCTCGCTCTGGCGCGTCGGCACGCTCTGTGACGCGAGGCGCAGCGTCGTGAGCTGCTTGAGCTCCTGCACCGTCATGCCGGTCTTGGGCACGTTGGGCGGCGCCGCGCCGCCCGGCTGCGCCAGGTTGAGGGTGGGCGTCGACGGGCGGCTGGCGTGGTCCTGCGGAACCGTCACGGGCGTGGACGGCCTCATGACGGGGGAGGCGGCAGCGTTCTGCTGCATGCGCTTCTGCGTGAGGCGCTTGAGGTCCTGCAGAGAGCAGAGAAGAGAGAGAGAAGAGAGAGAGGGGAGAGGCGATGAGTGGCCGTTGACGCGCGGCAGGCGAGTCCCCACCACCACACACCTCGACGGTCATGCCGCTCTTGATCCCCATCTTCGCCGACACGGGCGTCTTCTGCTGGCCGCGAGCAGGCACCGGCCGGTCGCGCGCGTAGCGTCCAGCGGCGGTGGGCGCCATCTTCGCCTGTTGCTGTTGCTGCTGCTGCTTGTAGAGCTGCTGCTGCTGCTGCTGCTGCTGCTGCTGGTAGGCGTAGGATGAGAAGGCGGGCGGCGCGTAGCCTCCTCCCCCGAACGGCGCGCCTGCGAAGCCCTGCGGCGGCGGCGCGCGCGCGGCCGTGGGGCCCCCCGGTCTCCGGCTGCTGCTGTTGCGGCCGGCGTCCGACATGGCTCTCGGCGTCGTCGGCGGCGGCGGCGGCGGTGGCGCTTGCGGTCTGAGCTCCAGGTGCCAGATCTTGGAGGCGATCGCTCAACAAATAACGGCCGACGAGGGGCTCGTGCTAAAATGTATTTTTCTCATCGATCTGTGCTTTCCACGAAAATTAGTACAACTGATGCGGCAAAACGCGAATTGAAATGAGTTGAAACGGCTATTTCGATAATATTAGTGTTTCACATGGGGTTATTCATACGGGTTAACAAAAGCAAGGTTGTATTTCGAGTGGTGTTTGCATTTTATGTCAAATCGTGTCGAATCAAGTTGAATCGACACACTCTAAGTCCGTGTCTGAGTCTGAGTCGCTCAAACTCGCGTCGCTTCGCAACAGTATCCAAGATGACCAAGCAGACGGATCCCTCCGGCACGCCGGCGCCGGAGCACCTGAAGCTCGACCCGCGCGGCGACGGACTCTACAGCGGCACTTTCCGCTGGCTCGAGACCAAACGCTTCCTGGAGCTCCCACGGCGCCACGCCCCGCTCGAGCCAGCGGCGCTCACCGGCGGATGGGAGAAGCTGCTGGCGACTCGGAGCGACCCGTCCACGAAGCTCGTGGACCTCGCAACGCGAGACCCGTCGTGTCTCGACGCGCTGAGCTTCCCGGTCACGCTGGCGCACACGGCGCAGCAGCTTGGGCTGTGGCAGCAGAGCGACGCCGAGAAGCACGTGCTCGTGGTCGGCGCGTCCTGCAAGGCCGAGCAGCGCGTGTGGCGCATCACCGAGTACTGGCACGAACTGCTGCTCTTCTTCCCTCACACCGCCATCACGCTCTGGTTCATCGGCCCCGAGGTGCTCCAGGACGGCCAGGAGAAGCCCCGCGACACGCAGAGCCCGAGGCTGCGCGCGCGCCACTTCCGCGGCACGTTCGGCGACTTCCAGGACGCCCACGCGTCGCACGAGTGCACGCCCGCGAACACGATCCTCGTGGGCTTCAACACGGGCTTTGGCAACTTCGTCGACTCGAGCCACTTCGCGCTGCTCTTCAGCTGGCTCCCGGACCTCTACCGGATCGCCGACTCGCGCCTCCCGGCGATCTTCACGTGCGCGAACGACTACGCGGACCTGAACGGCGAGTTCGCGGTGCAGTCCCGGGTCGTCGGCGCGAACATGCTGCTGCTGCCACAGCAGAACCCGTTCAGCTGCGCGTCGCACTTGCACGAGGAAGGGCGGCGCGACACCGCGTGGTCGCGCGGCAACAGCTTCCTGTACGCGATCCGCGGCTGCGACCAGAGGCGGCGCATGCAGCTCGCTTTAGGGGACACCGCCGCGCTGCTCAAGAGACTCGACGCGGACGTGGATCTGCGCTTGGAGGACGCTCTCGGGCGCTGCTTCGTCCGCGGAACCGTACTCTCAAAGGAGCAAGCGGCGCGCTGCACAGGCGCCTTGCGACTCGAGAAGCCGCAGCTCCAGCTCCGCCCGAGCCCGTTCTCCGCGCGAGAGGTTCTCGCGCTCGTGCACGTGCCCAAAGTGCTGTCGTCCAAGGAGCCGGTGACGGTGACGCTTTCGGACTCGACGCTCGTGGTCCTCGTCCACGGCAAGTACGAGCTGCGTGAGCGTCTTCCGTTCGACGATGCGGAGAACGTCGCCCGGGTCGCGTTCGCGCTCCCGTTCCTGCACGTGTTCGTCACTCGCAAGTGACTTGGTTTCAGTAAGGAGAACATCCCTCATTTTTATCACTAGCCATAAGATATGCCGCACTTCACGATTCGCCACATCACCAGCACGCAGTACACGCGCCGCCGCCGCCGTCCACCATGTCGCTCCAGTTCCTCAACATGAAGAGCTGGCACCCGGCGAACAAGACGAACCAGCGGCGCATCTGGATCGCCGAGCAGAACGCGCGCGACCGCGAGCAGCGCGAGCAGGAGGCGGCGGCCGAGGTGCGGCAGAGCGCGGAGCTCGAGCGCTACCAGCGGCTCGCGGCCGCGTCCTCGGGCGACTCGGCGGCCGCCAACAAGCAGCAGCTCGGGTTCATGTACGCGCCGCCCCCGGGGCTGCAGAAGCCGAGCGACGCGGCTGCGAGCGGCGCTGACGCGGAAGGTGCGACGAAGCTGCTGCTGGTGGCTGATGGAGACCGCGACTGCGCTTAACGGACCTCCTGGCGCAGCTGACGACGCGGACGTGGCGGCGTTCCGGCGCAAGGTGGACGGGCGCAAGAAGAGCGGCGAGGCGGCGGGGGCGGCCGAGGACCCGCGCGACGGGCAGCGCAACTTGGAGCGCTACGTCGGCCGCCGCCCGGACGAGAACCTGACGATCAAGGCGCAAGTAGGTGCGTCCGCGCGTCGCGTGGGTGCAGCGCCGCCAGATAGGCTGACGCACGCGCACTTGCGCATATGCAGAGCGCTTCCCGTTCCTCAAGGACGCGCCGGTCGAGGGGCAGTACACGGACGCCGTGAAGGTGAACTTCAAGCCCGTGGGCCGGCAGATCCGCAACGTCCGCTGCATGCGGTGCGGCGAGTGGGGGCACCAGTCGGGCGACCGCGAGTGCGCACTGCGCGACGCCAACCCGCACGGTAGGCGGCACTCTGTTGAAGACCACGTCGGTCGGTCGTGCGAGGGCTCACGCTGCCGCTCGCTGTGTCCGAAGACGCCGCGCGCCAGCTGATGGAGGATCCGATGGCGCAGCTCAAGCAGAGGCAGCGGGAGCTCGTGCTCAAGAAGGCGGCGCTCCCGCTCGAGATGGTGCGTGTGGTGCTGGCGTGGAGGGCAGTCGGTCGCTATGATCCTCACGACGGAGTCGCGACTCAGCAGCAGGAAGAGTCTGGGAAGGAGGAGTTCGAGATCTTGTTGTCCGATGACGACGGTGCGTGCGTCTTGGTCTATGGGAGGCCGCCGTCTGTCGTGACTGGCACTGATGCCAGTGCACGCAGGCGGATCCTCGGACGCCGAGCGCGAGTTTCTCGCGACACTGTCGTCCAAGGAGAAGAAGAAGCTGCTGAAGAAGCTCAAGCGCCAGCAGGAGCGCGGCAGCGCGTCGAGCGGCGACTCGGACTCGGACGCCGCGCGGCGGCACAGGAAGCGGCGGAAGAAACACGCCAAAGACGAGAAGAAGAGCAAGCGGAAGTACCGGCGCAGATCTCGCGACGAGGACAGCGGCGAATGCGCCGGGAACGAGAGGCGAGAGCGACGATCCGACGGCAGCGCCGAGGTGGACAACGACCACCAGAGTCGAAGTCGTCGCCGGAGTCACGACCGGTTGTCCAGATCAGACGACGGCCAGCACCGCGAGAAACACTCGGAGACTCTGTCGAGTCGCCATCGACACCGGCGCTCCCGCTCTCGTCGTCGCGAGGACTCGGATCGTCGTCGCGAGTGAGACTTCGATCCGAGTACTCGGACATAATCGAGTATTATGTTAGTTGACATAACCGAATGTTATGTTCATTCCATTATGTACGTTTATTTTCCCACAACCATCGCATGACGAAGAGCTCCTCATGGCGTCGCGAAGCAGCCGCAAGCAGAACGCGCGCCAGCAGCAGCAGCAGCAGCAGCAGCCGGTGGCGCCGCTCGACAGCTTCTCGAACGCCCCAGTGCGCATTTACCCGCCCGATGGCGCCCGCGCGTCGCCAGTGCTCCAGGTAGCTAGGCCATCGCGCTAGTCGCGGATCACACGACCGCGCCGCCTCATTTTCCTGAATCCTTCGTCTTCCGGCAGGCGCTGCAGACCGTCGGCAAGCCCGTGACCGTCGTCGGCGTGCTGAGCGCGAGCTACGAGTCGCACGAGCGCGTGCTCGCGTTCGCCAACCGCCTCATCGGCCGCCACGCGTTCCAGGCGAGTGTCATGGCAGCCGCGTGCGCCGGCGCGAAGGACGTGCTGCCCGCGAGCGTCCACGTCTACTACGACGAGGCGCGCACCTGCGCGTATCTGCTGGGCCTCGTGCAGCCCGAGAGCCAGTGGTTCGAGCGCGACGCGGCGGAGATCGCGGCCGTCGAGCGCGAGCGCTTCAAGGTGCAGCTGCTGCTGCACTCGTGCTGCAACATGCTCTTCGTGCTGCAGGAGAGCGCGCGGCTGCCGACGTCGCTGCTCAAGGACGTGCGCGCGCTCGCGTCCGAGAAGCAGCAAGTGCTCACCCAGCTGCAGTCGGCGCCGGCGAGCGCGAAGGCGTCCAAGAAGAGCGGCGCGTCCGCGGCGTCGAGCGTGTTCGCGCCGGGCAGGTGCGTGCCGCTCGTGCTCTACGTCGTGCCGGTGGCGGGCGAGGTGCACGCGGTGAAGAGCAAGGCGTCGCGGCCGCCGCTCACGGCGCACTGCAAGGCGGTCGAAGCGAAGCTGAGCGCCTTGTTCCGGTCGCTGCGCGGCGGCCTCGTGGGCTCGGTGCGCATGCGCGACGCGCTCACCGCCACGAACCTGAGCAAAGAGCGGCGCGTGTTCAACTTGGACCCGTCGCACTGCGCGGTGGTGGTCTCGGCGAAGACCGTGGGCCCGCAGGGCGGGCTGGAGGCGCGGCTGCTCGACCTCCTCGACTCGCTCGACTCGCTCGACGACGTCGCCGCGCCTGGGGGCTCGCAGGACGCGGGGCTCGACGCGCTGCTCGCGCCGCTCGAGGACGACGACACGGGCTTCCCGCGCGCCGTGCAGTTCATGCACCGCTTCGTGGACCTGCTGCTGGCGTCGAATGGGTCGCTGGCGCCAGCAGCTGCTGCGGCCGGTGGTAAGGACGCCGTGCGCGTCGACCTGCTGACGCTCGCGCAGTGGCTCAAGACCTTCCAGGCGCTCGTCAAGACGATACACCGCATGGACGCCAAGCGGCGGCAGGACGCGCTGGCGCTGCAGCCTGGCGAGTTCACTGGTGGCGGCGGTCACTTGTATCAGTACGAGCTCGCAGAATGAGGTGGGAGTCTTTCATCTCTATGACGAAAGATCGCGAATGGCGCCTTACCGAAAGGATACCCACGCACGCACAGAGGATCGCAACGCTCGCTATGCAGCACAGAGGATCGCGACGAAGTCATGTGGTGTCCTTTTCGTACTTAATCGCGAACTGCAAGGTTACCGCTCGAGTTTTCTACCGGGAATCGCTACCAAAGAAGAAGTCGCCGCCGCCTGCTCGCGATGTTCCTGCGTTCGCTCTACGGCTCGCGCATGCCGCAGGCGCTGCACGTGCGTCACTGAGCACGCGCCGAGCGTCAAGCGCCTCACTCACGCTCTCCTCCTCCCCACTCCGCACTCGTTTACAGCCGCGCGCGGACCCACAGGCCTCGAGCTACTGGCAGGACGACACCACAAGCGCCCGCGAGATCGCGCGCGCCGTGGAGGAGGCCGAGGCGCTGGACGGCGGCGCGGACGCCAAGGACGACGTGAAAAAGAGCGCGCTGGCGCTCACGGCCGGCGCCGACGCGCGCGGCGGCAGCAGCAGCAGCGGCGGCGGGCGGCGCGCGCTGCAGCTCTCGACGCAGCTGCTGTCGCAGCTGCCGCCCGGCGCGCCGGGGCTCGAAGACGTCGACGGGCTGCGCGTGGAGGACATGCCGCAGTCGCCCGTGCCGGCGCAGCTCTCGCCCGCAGGGCTCATCTCCATCGCGGCCGCCGACATCGACGAGGCGGCGCCGCGCCTGCCGTCGGCGGCCGCGTTCGACTGGGAGGTCGTCGCCGCGCTGCGGCGTTCGGGCCGCCAAGCGAGCGGCGACGCGGCGGAGTCGAGCGGACGCCGCCGGTGCGTCACGCTGTGTGGTGACGCTGCCTCCGCCCGCAGCGCGTTCTCACGTTGCGGAGAGAGCGTGTGCAGGACGAGCGTCTTCGAGGACGCGCTCGCGCAGGTGATCGCGCCGCTGCCGACCGCGTCGACGGCGCCGCCGTCCGCGGGCGAGCAGGAGGCGCAGAGCCAGCTACGGTTCCTCTCGCTGCTGCGCCGCATCAACGAGCTGCGCTCGCAGCAAGTGGACGTGAGTCGCGCGCGCGAGCGTGCAGCCGGCCAGTCGGTCGTCAACTGACTCCTGGTGGCTCTGTGGCTCTGTGGCTCTGTGGCTCTGTGGCTCTGTGGCTCTGTGGCGGCAGCACGAGAGCTGGGACGGACTCCCGTACCCGCAGATCCTCGCGCTGCCGACGTTCCAGTACACGGCGCGCGCGAAGCAGGCGGACGAGCCGCAGATCAACAACACGCTGTGCGTCCGCGCTGCTGCTGCGTCGCCTGCTCGTCGACGTCCCTCACTCACTCGCTCGCCCACGTGCCGTGCGCTTCGCAGCTGCGCCGTGTGCTACACCGAGTACGTCGAGGACGAGGAGGTGCGCGCGCTGCCGTGTCTCCACTTCTACCACCGCGAGTGCATCGACCAGTGGCTGCTGCACCACCGCATGTGCCCGATCTGCAAACACGTCGTCGCCGTGTACTAGCGGAGGGCGGGAAGGAGGAGCGCGAGCACTGCGTGTTGTTGTTGCATGGACGCCGCGGCTCCTGGATCCTGCGGGGCGAACACGAACGTTGGTACATTACATGAAGCATCGGAGTGCAGAGCGCGAGTGCGGGCGTTCGGAGAGGCGGCGCGTGCCGCGCAGTTTGTCGCTCTCCGGCCGCTCGCTTGGGTCTATGTAGTTAGTGGTCGAGGATGCGGAGGTTGCCGGTCACGACCTTGTCTTCGAGCAC
Organism: Globisporangium cystogenes; assembly: GCA_023334215.1. NCBI lineage: Eukaryota > Oomycota > Peronosporomycetes > Pythiales > Pythiaceae > Globisporangium > Globisporangium cystogenes. The sequence goes on along the minus strand of JAASGM010000703.1, from coordinate 1,785 downwards.
CGTGCCGTCCGGCAGGTCGATGTGCGCGCCTTCGTTCGCGACGAGAATCACGGTGCCCTGCTCGCCAGGTAGCACAACGCGAGCTCTCGTCGGTTAGCTGCTGCACCACCACATAGCAACAAGCCACTCACAGCAGCAGCAGCAGCCGCACCTTTAGCGTAATGTCCGAGCCGAACTTAACGTCGCCGGCGACCGTGAGGTGGTCGAGCTCCATGATGTTGGGGATGCCGCGCTCGAAGCGCGCCGAGTACTCCTTCGCGCTCTGGAACTCGAGCCCGAGCTTGACGATCGGGATCGTCGGCACCGGGCGCTCCGGGTTCATGAGCAGGCTCCCGTGCTTGATCTGGTACAAGTTGGACTGGACGAGGAAGAGGTCCGAGGACGACTTGACCGGCAGGAAGCGCGAGCGGGGGACCTTGACGCCGATGAAGTTCTTGAAGAACTGGATGCCCTCGCCCGCCGCCGTCTCGAGCTGCACGACCTTGACGTTCTTGGCCGTGCGCGTCGACACGATCGGTTCGATGTCGATGATGTCCTGCGCCACGAGGCGCTGGATCGCGCGCAGGTTGACCCACAGGTTGTTCGTGTTGAACGTCTTGAACTTGTTGATCGAGCGGAACTCGTCCATGTGCTGCGGCGGCACCTGGCTGATCTCGAGCAGGTGCGGCTTGTCGCGGTAGCTCACGAGCGTGCCGCCCTGGATGTCGGCGCGCGTCTTGTCCGTCACCTCCATGACGAACTCCGAGTCTTCGTTGATCATGTGGTAGAGCACGTCGAGGTTCACGGTCGCGCCGAGGTTGTCGACGTTCGAGATGAAGATGTACTCCTTGCCCTGGTTGATCAGGTTCTCGAGCAGCCCGGACTCGAAGAGCGCGTTGTACACGTCGCCGTGGCCCGGCGGGTACCACTTGTCGCGCGTCGTGCGGTCGTACTTGGTGTTGGGCAGCGGCAGCATCGTCTCCTTCACGACGAACGGGTAGCAGCTCTGGTTGAACGTGTGGATGCTCAGGTTGTGCATGCGGTACTTGCGGATGATGCGCACGGTCTCCTCGTGCGTGTTGAACGAGTTCATGAGCACGAGCGGCACGTCGACGCCGTAGAGGCTGTTGAGGTACTGAGGAGGTGGCGGCACTCGCCCCGGTCAGTGGAGTTGATACCAAGTAGTACGAGAGGAAGAGCACAGCGCACCTCAACTTGGCGGACAGTCAGGTCCAGGAACGACAGGTCCTGGCGCACTTCGATGGCGCTCTTGGGGCCTTCGCAGCCGAGTGTCGTGCCCAGGCCGCCGTTGAGCTTGAGGATCACCTGTTGCACCGCCTTCCGGTGAGAACCAACGCAGAGGCGATCCAGACACCCCCCCCGCAGACACGGCGGGCGCACCAGCTTGTCGAGCAGCTCGTGCTTGAGGTTCATGTCGTTCGGGCAGCTCTCGAGCGCCGTGCTGGGCAGCAGCATCGCGGGCGTCGGGGGCTTGACGGCGTTCCTGGGAGGGGGGAGAGAGGCGGGCGGGCGGGTGTCAGGTTCACCCAACTACACACACACTCTCGCTCGCCTGCCTTCTGCCACACACGCACCAGTCGATCACGTCCTTCTTGTGCTTGACGTATTTGCGGAAGAGCTTGAGGAAGTTCTTGCGCTGGCGCGGCCCCATGAGCTCCTGGGAGGAGAGCGCCTCGGCCATCTGGTCCTCGACGGAGAAGCGCGCGGGCACGTGCGTCTTGTAGTGCATCATGGAGGGGGATCCAAGAGAGAGAAAGGGGGGAGGGGGGGGAGGGGGGGGGGTCG
>JAASGM010000702.1:0-14383 GCA_023334215.1 Globisporangium cystogenes | reverse complement strand
GGGCGGTTCTCGCGCAGCGACTTGTTCGCCGCCAGCGCTAGCAGCAGCGCCTCGCGGCCGTCCGCGCCGCCCACCGGCACGTCCGCGTTCGCGTCCTCCGAGCACGCGCGGATGAACGCCTCCATCTCGGCCACGTACGCGTCCGCGTAGCGCTCGAGGAAGAAGTGGAGCGGCACGTCGCGCTGCACCGCGGCGCGCGTCGAGACGACGACGCTGTTGGCGTAGCTGTTGTCGCACGCCGCCGAACCCTTGGAGCCCAGCACCTCGACGCGCTGGTCGTAGCCGTACGCCGCCTCGCGGCTGTTCTCGATGTAGCAGAGCACGCCGCTCTTGAAGCGCAGCAGCACGACCGCCGTGTCGATGTCGCCCGCCGCCGCGATGGCCGGGTTCACGCTCTGCGCCATCGCGAAGACCTCGTCCACTTCGTCGCCGCCGCGAGCCGCGCGGACGAGAAAGCGCGCCATGTCGAAGTCGTGGATCGTCATGTCGCGGAAGAGGCCGCCGGACGACGCGATGTACGCGATGGGCGGCGCGCCCGGGTCGCGGCTCGTGATGCGCACCATGCTCAGCTCGCCCACCTCGTCGCGCGCGATGGCATCGCGCACGCGCCGGAAGTTGGCGTCGAAGCGCCGGTTGAAGCCCACCATCAGCTTCACGCCCGCCGCCTCGGCCTGCGAGCTCCGTTCCAGCAGCAGTCAGTGGACTGCGGTGAAGAGCGCCGCATCCGACGCACCAAGCAACGCACCGCGCCGATCGCCTTGTTGACCGTCTCGAGCGTCAGGTCGATGGGCTTCTCGCAGAAAATGTGCTTCTTGTGGGCCGCCGCCTCCGTGATCTGCGCCGCGTGCAGCCCCGTGGGCGAGCAGATCACCACGGCGTCCACGTCCGCGTCCGCGATCACCTCGGACGCGCTGAGCGTCCAGCGCGGGATGCCGAACTTGGCGGCCACGTCCTGCGCGACGCCCTCGACCGGGTCCGCGATCTGCCGATTGCGAAGACACACGCGTCGCGTCAGTGCACCGCAAAGCTCGCGTCCGTGTCGACGTCAGCACGTGGAGGCGACCGCACAATCACGACCGAGGCGCCGGCGCGCACGAGGCTCTGCGCGTGCACGCGGCCGATGCGTCCGGCGCCGATGATCCCCACGCGCAGCGGCGACTGGTTGCTAACGCTCGAGGCTGTGGCCAACGATCGCAGCGCCCAGCGTGGGGCAGTCGCCCAGAGCCCAGAGCGCGCCGTCGTCATCCGCATCATCTGCATCATCTCGCTTTTCGCTATTCGCGTTACGATTGCGAAGAATAAACACAATTACTACTCCTGTAGTGATTCGTCAGAAATTCAAAGCACAAGCAGTCATTGTGTTTATATATTGAGTTTGTTTGTAAACATAATGACTTGTGCAACATGGACAGCAAAGAAGTTCAACTGAAGAGAAGGCATTGTGATATGTGCACATCAAAAACGTGAGCACCGTAACCTCGATTTGATTGGAGCAACAAAAAGTAATATTCACAATAAATGTACTCCTTCAGCTTCGTCAAGAGCAGCTATTGCGTGAACATGTGGACCATGTATTTTAAATAGAGTAATGTTGGGTGTGGTTGTGCAATTAAAGTGATCATATTTGTCCATATTCGTTACTATTCGCTTTATCACACATTTCTACACTAAATGTGCGAATTTGGTAAAACTCAACTGAAACCTATATCCGAAGGTGTGTTACTGCGTCTAAACAGCGATATTCACAATAAATGTGTACTTGTAATTATTGAATAGTTAGTCTTTGTGTTTATACTTGGGTCATTATCCGAAAAGTTAGTGTACTGCATCTTTTTGTGCAATGATTAAATTGATATGGTTATATTCGCTATTATTTCATTTTGATTTTTTGCTGTGGTAGTGAAAAAACGTGTGAAATACGGTACTGTCAAACATTAATTGTTGGTGCTCAAGCTCGAGCATCCATCCCGGCAAGGCATACCACAGCACCAGACCACCAGCCGCCTGCCTGCGCGAGCACCACCTCCAGCGTTCTTCAGGACTCCCCGCGCGTGCACGTACCACCACCAGCACTAGCAGCAGAAGAGTCCGCGCCCGCCCGTTCGCCCACAATGTCCAGCAGCGCCATCGACCTCGCGGCGCTGTCGCGCAAGGAGCTGCAGGCGCTCGCCAAGGAGTTTCAGCTCTGCCGCGGCAACGCCAAGTCGGACGTGATCCTGCAGCATGTGGAGCGCTTCGTGGCCGAGAACCCGGCGGACGGCGAAGCGCGGGTGCGCGCGGTGCTCGGTGGCTCGGCGGCGGAAGAGGCGGCGCCGCTGAAGAGCGAGAGTCCGCACGAGGTGCCAACAGCCACGAAGGCGTCGCCCAAGGCCGACAAGACCGTCACTCCGCGCAAGAACGAGGACGCAGCCAAGCCTGAATCGGCCACGAAGGCCACTCCGGAGACGAAGGCAGCGAAGAAGTCGCCAGCTAAGGCCGGCGCTGCTGCTCCGACGGCCGCGAAGGCGAAGACGCCGGAGAAGAAGACGCCGGAGAAGAAGGCGGCGGCGACGACAACGACCACGTCGCCAGCGCCGAAGAAGTCGCCTGCGAAGGCAGAGGCGGCGGTGCCGTCGGCCAAGCAGACGCCGCCTGCGAAGAAGGCGCACAAGTCGCCTGCGAAGGACGCGTCGTCGGTGGCGGCCAAGTCGCCGGCGAAGCAGAGCGCCACGTCGGGTCGGCCGGTGCTGGCGTCGCTGGACGCGAACGTTGCGAAGAGCAAGAAGCAGACGGCGGCCACGGTCGATTCCCTCGTGAACGCGACCGACGACCTGGCGTTCATCGGCGACGGCTCCCGCGTGCGCTGCTCGACGACCGGCCACGAGTTCAAGGCGGACGTGGGCGCGATCGACGCGTACCTCCGCGGCAAGAGCTACCAGCGCGCGAAGCTCAAGAAGCAGTCGTTCGCGGCGTTCGCGCCCATGTTCGTGGCGCACCCGGACGAGAAGAAGGCGCCGCTGCTGCTCTGGTGCAGCGTGACTGAGACGGAGCACCCGCGCGACGTGGCGCGCATCGAAGCGCACATCGCGGGCTCGCGGTACCAGAAGGAGCTGCCGCAGTGGCAGAAGGCGGAGGCCGCGCGCGCGCAGGCGAAGCAGGAGGCGGCGGCGCGCGCAGCAGCCAAGGCGCAGGCGCGGGCGGCGAGGCTGCAGCAGCTGGAGGCCGAGGCGTCGAAGCAGCGCAAGCAGGCGAAGAAGAGCAGGAGCAAGCGCAGCCGAGACGCCGCCGCTACGAAGGCGGAGGAGACGGCGGCAGAGGCGGAGGCGACGCGTCCGCGCAAGAAGCAGGCGGCCGCCAAGACCAAGCAGCACTGAGCTGCTGCTGACTGCTGGTCGAACTCGGAGAGATGGCTACACCCGGATTGTTGAAATGTTAGACTTTTGTTTCCTGAAATTCAAGTTGATTTTCAAACTTTCCTCGCGGCTTATTTCACTACCGAAAGATGGAGTTCCTCGTGCCGCTGCACCTCGCGGACCTCGAGCTGCCCAAGGCCGAGCGCTACCATGTGCGCCACGTGCACGCGGTGGACGACCTGGACGACAAGGAGGTGGCGTCCCGTCTGCGCGCGCTCGAGCAGCACGTGCTCAGCGCCTCGGACGGCGGGCTCGAGCTGCTGCAGGAGGACTGTCTCGACTTCTGCTACAGCCTCGTCAAGTGCGTCGCTTGCGGCTGCTGCTGGTAGTGGTGTTGGTAGCGGTGCTGGTGATGACGTTACGCTGCCTGGAACGCGCAGGAAGCACGCGCAGCTGGGCGAGGGGAACCGCCTGCGCGTCGTGGAGGCGCTCGCCGCCTTCGTGACGAACGTGACGGACGGCGCGCGTGCGCTCGAGCGCGGCGCCGAGCCGGAGGAGGTGGCGCAGTACCGCAGCGCCTTCAAGCTCTCCGTCTACTTCCTCATCATGGCACTCACGGCGCTGAGCCACGAGCTGCTGCAGCAGGAGAAGGACATCATCGCCAAGGTGCGAGGGTAGCAGCAGAGGAGGACGAGGAGCTGCTGCTGCTGCTGCTGGGGAGGGGGAGGCTGACGAGCACGCGTCACGCGCTCGAGCAGAAGAAGAAGGCGTCGGCCGCCAACCGCGTGAACTGGTCGCGCGTCGTGGAGACCGCGATCCACGCGCTCACCAAGTCGATCTCGGCCGAGACCTTCGGGCTCTGGAAGATGAACCTGCCGGAGGAGGTGCGCGGAGTGCTGGCAGGCGGCGCTGGGTGGGTCGACGGGTAGCCAAACGAGCAGGCGGGTGACAGCGCGCGCCTGTGTGTGTGTGTGTGTGGCTGGCGGACAGGAGTTCGCGGTGCTCTACTCGAAGATCGTGTTCCAGCTGCTGGAGAACCAGCAGCTTTGCCGCAGCAAGACGCTCAAGCCCAAGATGTACCACGTACGTCCGCCCCCGCGCTCTCCCATTTACTCGGCGCTGTCTTGGAGAGCGTGCGACGAGCTGAACCTTTGGCTGCTTGCTTGTCGCCCGTGCGGCATGCAGCTCGTGGGCAAGAGTCTCCAGAAGGTGCCGTCGATCCACATCTCCGTCGTGACGTCACTGGTGGAGCTGATCTACGCGCACGAGCACCTCAGCGGCTGGGTGGCCGACATGGTCGAGCTGCTGTACTTCAAGTACGAGAACCTCGTGTTCGCGGCCGACTTGATCAGCGAGATCGGGAAGACCTCGTCGCGCGACGCGTCCAAGGACACGGTCGGCACGAAGAACATCTCGACGTTCCTGTCCAACCTGTCGACGCTGACGCCGTACCTCATCATGGAGAACCTGAGCTTCGTGCTCGCGCTCCTGGACTCCGAGTCGTATCAGCTTCGGAACGCGTCGGTGACGTGCATCACGCAGATCCTGCTGTGGAACTTCCGGCAGAAAGGGAACCAGCTCGACCAGTCGGACGAGTCCCGAGAGCGCGAGGAGCGAGCGCAGGCGAAGAAGCGGCGCGCGCGTCTCAACTCGGACGACGACGACGACGACGCCGAACACGACAACGACGGAAGCGACGAGGAAGAGCCGAGCGCACCAGTCGCAGAGCGCGACTCTGCGCGCCGTGATCTCTCGCGTTCGACCCGCGACCAGCTGCTCGATGTGCTCGAGGACCGCATGCACGACGTCAACTCCTTCGCGCGCAGCCACGTGCTCAAGATGTGGTATCTTCTGTGCGAAGAGGGGGCGCTCCCGATCCACATGCTCAAGCGCGTCACGCTGATCGCCGTCGGCCGCCTGCAGGACAAAGCCGCGGTGGCTCGACGCCACAGCCTGCACTTGCTCACGCTGCTTCTGGAGAGCAACCCGTTCATGGGGAACCTCCAGCGCGACTCGTACAGCGCGAAGCGCGACGAACTGCTGGAGGAGCTGAAGAAGAAGCGCGAAGAGATGATCGAGCACGCCGAGAAAGAGGTGCTGGCGGCGATGAGTGATCTCCCAACTGGCGGAGACGACGAGACTGGCGACAGCAACTCGGTGAGCGACAGCGAGCGGAAGGCGCAGCTGGAGCAAGAGATGAAGACGATGGCGCGCATGCTGCAGTTCTACGAGGACGCGATGGCGTTCATCGACGAGTTCGAACTGGAGGCGCTGCCACTGATCACTCAGCTGCTCGGCAGCAAGTCGGTCTCGGATGTGCTCGAGTCGATCCAGTTTTTCGAGAAGGCGTACCGGTTCCACCTCCAGGCTGCCTACGGCGGGATCAAGAAGATGCTGACGCTGATCTGGCGCGCAGACCCGTCAGTCCACGACCAGCTGCTCAACACGTTCGCGTCGCTGTTCATCCAGATCGACATGAGCGACTCGGACCGGGAGTCTGCGGAAGTGATCGCGGAGAACCTTGTCAAGTTCTTGGACGAGTGCACGGTTGCCGAGTACACGTGCCTGGAGAAGATCGTCGGGGAGCTGCACCAGAAGCGCTTAATCCCGATGTCGGTCATCAACGCACTGTGGGACTTTGTGGACGAGAGCGCGTACCCCGCCGCCGTGCTGGGGAACGCGCTGTCGATGCTGAGCATGATTGCGAGCGTGGACCGGGCGATGCTGCTGTCGAATGATCGGCTGGGCCAGATCTACGCGAACGGCTTCGGCGACGTGAGCTGCAAGACGGACGTGACAACTCGCGTGCTCAGCTCTGCGTGCCGCCTGATCCAGTGTTTGCACCTCGACTCGAAGAGCGCGGAGAACGCGAGCATCCGCCAGCGTATCCAGCGCGTCAACCTCGAGACGATCGAGCAGATTGTGGCGCGCCTGCAAGGGTTTCTCGTGCTCGAGTTCACGTCGAAGGACCAGCTGCAGGTGGTGAGTTCGCAGTCGGCGTGGTTCGACAGCACGCAGCAGGCGATCGAAGCGATCTTCTCGATCTGCGAGAAGCCGGAAGAGATCTGCGGCGAAGTGGTGCGGCACCTCGGCCAGGGCCTCTTCCAGGACGAGAACCAAGAGTCCATCTCGATCTTTGAGCTCGCGCACTTCCTGTTCGTCGTCGGCCACGTCGCCGTCAAGGTCGCTGTGCACATTGAGAAGCTCGCGATGTCCATGAAGCGCCTCCGCGTCAAGCACGAGGAGAAGCTGAGCAAGCGCTCGAGTGACACTGCCGGGGGCGGCACTGCGGACCCCGAAGACGTGTCGGCGATGGAGGACGAGCTCGGCGTGGCTGCGGAGGTCGAGGCGGAGGAAGACATGTACGTCCAGACGATGACGCAGAAGGAGATCGTGTGCCGGAACCTGCTGGGCATGTACGGCCCGCTCGTGATCCGCGTGCTGCGCGGCGGCAACGAGGAGATCAGCGGGGACGAGCTGCTCATGGAGTGCGCGGCGGTGGCGCTGAGCAAGTTCATGGCCGTGTCGGACGAGTTCTGCGAGAAGCACCTGCAGCTGCTCTTTACGATCCTGCAGGAGTCGCCGCTCCCGTCCGTGCGCGGCAACGTGATCATCGCGCTAGGCGACCTGTCGTACCGCTACCCGAACCTGATCGAGCCGTGGACGACGCACTTGTACAACCGCCTGCGCGACGTCGACCTGAGCGTGCGCAAGAACACGATCGTGGTGCTCTCGCACCTGATCCTCAACGACATGATCAAGGTGAAGGCGCAGATCAGCGAGATCGCGATCTCGCTCGTGGACGAGGAAGAGGGCATCCGCAACATGACCAAGCTCTTCTTCCACGAGCTCTCGAAGAAGGGGACGAACCCGATCTACAACATGCTGCCGGACGCGATCGGGCAGCTGTCGTCGAGGTGCGCGGCGTTGTCCTTCCCGAGTGTGTTGCTGGTACTGTCCGGAGGTGCCGCTGACTTGGACATGTGCGTGTGTGCTTTGCTTCGCTTGTGCTCCAGCGAGCTCGTGTCGAACGAGAGCTTCGAGTCGATCAGCAGGTTCATGATCCAGTTCCTGACCAAGGAAAAGCAGATCGAGAGCATCGTGGAGAAGCTCTGCCAGCGGTTCCCGTCGGCGGTGAAGGTGAAGCACCAGCGCGACCTGGCGTTCTGCCTCGCGCAGCTCGCGCACACGGAGAAGTCGCTGCGCTACATGCTCCAGAACCGGAAGCTCCTGCGCGACGCGCTGACGGACTCGGGCGTGATCGGCAACTTCTCGCACCTCGTCAGCAAGGTGCGGCGCGGCAACAACACGGCGTCGACGACGGCCGAGATGAAGGACGCGATCGACCAGCTCGAGAAGATGGTGGTGAGCGCGGAGAACGGCGAGGAGGGGGACGACGACGGCGCCGTGGTCGATGGCTTCGTGGCGCCGAGGGAGCCGGCGACGCCGAAGCCGAAGGCGAAGACCAAGGGGCGGCGCGGGAGCAAGAAGGCGAAGGAGCCGGCGGTGCAGGTGGTCGCCGAGACGCCGCGCGCGAAGCGGAGCACGCGAGCGAAGAAGAAGAAGGCGCCGGTGATCGAGAGCAGCGACGAGTCGTCCGAAGACGAGTAGAGTGGAAGCGCAGCAGGCGGGCGAGTGGGCTGGCGAACAGCACTTCATTTCGTAGGCGTCGTTATCATGGAAGCAACCAGCGCGAAGCTCGAGGCATCGGACACGCAAGCAAGCAACCAGCAGCAGCAGCAGAACGATAAGCGAAACAGACGCACTCGTCGCTCAGACAGAGAGCGCTTGGCGGTCCGTGGCCGACGGGAGACTCGTCATCGCCGCCAGCACCCGCAGCACGTCCTCCGGGTCCTCCACGTAGTACTGCGCGCGGCTGACCTTCATGCCCACCGTGCACGTGTAGCAGTTGCTGCCCTGCACGACGTTGAACATGTCTTCGTCCGTGCGCTCGTCGCCCACGGCGAGGATGAAGTCCGAGTCGAGCGACGTCAGGTGCGGCGTCTCGCTCTCGTACTCGAGGATGCGGCTCACCGCGCGGCCCTTGTTCACGCGCCACGGGCGGATCGTGACGTACTTCTTGATCCGGCACATGACAATCCCCACCGGCCGGTCGCGCAGCATCTGGTCGAAGTGCAGCTGCAAGTCCTTCGCCTGCTTGAGCCCGAACGTCGGGTCGGCGTCGCGGAAGTGCCACGTGTACGAGCAGTCCTTGACGTCCAGCAGCGACCCGGGCGTGCGCTCCGTGAAGTGCTCCAGGATGCTCTCCACTTCATCGCGCCACTCGAGCTCCACGTCGCTAAACATGCACTGCCATGACACGCTCTCGAGGTGGCCACTGTCGCCTGATCCCCCAGCGGTGCGACTGTCGTCACGCGCGTCCTCGCGCTTGGCTCGGCCGTCGAGCTGATCCACCTGGTGATCCCCACTGTCGCTGACCATGTCAGGAGTCAACGCCACGTCGCCTTCCTCCACCTTCGCCGGGTGCTTGGCCGCAGGGCGGAACCAGTACCCGTGCTCGGCAGCCAGCCCCACGCGCGACAGGTGTCCGAACCACTCCTGCGAGCACACACCACACCGGCGTTAGGCACTGAAGAATCGACAGCGCACACTCGCGATGCATCCCCTCGCACCTGCAGCCGCGTCTTGTTCCGTCCGCTGATCACATACACCGAGTTGCGCGGGTCCGCCGACAGCTCCTCCAAGCACGACAGCACGGCTGGCGACGGCGCGGCGAGCTCGGCCATGCTCTGGTAGTTCACGAGAGTGCCGTCGTAGTCGAGCAAGAAGAGGCGGCGCTGGCTTCGCTCGTAGTATCCGAGAAGCTGCGCTGTGTCAAGCTTCTCGAGGCGGTTGTACTCCTGCGCCGTGGCTGCAGCTTCGTTGAGCGCCGACATGATGCGCTGAGCCCACAGCGTCGAGGTGTACGTGTTCACGTAGCGAGAGAGCTGGTGGTGGCGAATGCGCTTCGTCGTCGTGCTCATCTTGAGAGCCGTGTCGATGCTCGCTGCAACCTGCTCGATGTGCATCGGGTTCACCAGCAGTGCGCCTTGGAACGACGACGCGCAGCTGCCAGACACCAAGAGCAGCACGCAAGCGGCGTGAACGTCAGTCGCCCGCTCGTGACACGACAAGCACCGCGCGGCTCCACGTACCCAGCGAACTCGCTGTACACGAGCACTCCGCCGCACGACTCTTTCTGGGCCGCGATGAACTCCATCGCCTGCAGGTTGATGCCTTCCTTGATGCTGCTGATCATCCCGACGTCCGCCGTGTTGTAGAGCGCGACGAGCTGGTCGTGCTCAATCGTGCGCTGCAAGTACCGCACGGGACAGTATTCGGCAGTGCCGAACTTGCCGTTCACTCGCCCGACAAGCTCGTTGATCTGGCGGTTGAGCATCTGGTGCTGGTACGAGGCTGTGCGGCCAGCGTCGCGCACGACGGCGAAGAGCACGACCTTGCCGCGGTACTCTGGGTAGTGCTGCAGCAAGTACTCCATCGCTTCGAGCATCTCCGGGATCCCTTTGCAGAAGTCCAGCTTGTGCACGCCGACGATGATCTTCATGCCGGCGTGCTGCCGCTTGAGCATCTCGATCTGAGTCTGCACGCTCGGTGTGATCTCGTACTTGAGCGGGTTGATGCCCATCGGGCAGATCCCGAGTGAGATGAGGCGGCCGTTGTACTCGACGCGGCTCGGACTCGACTCGAGCCCGAGCATGCGAGTGCAGACGTTCAAGAAGTGCCGGATGTAGTCGAAGTGGTTGAACACCACAAGATCGGCGCCGAGCACTCCGTGCAGCAGCGCTTCGCGCGCCGGGAGCATCTGGAAGAACTCGGACGACGGGAACGGCGAGTGGAAGTAGAAGCCGCACGTGATGTCCGGGAAGCGGCGGCGCAGCAGACCTGGCAGGTTCATCAGCTGGTAGTCGCACACGAGCACGAGGTCGCCGTCCTTGTAGATCTCCGAGACCGCCTCGAGGAACTTCTGGTTGGCCGCGCAGTACGACTCATACTTGTCGGCGAAGTTCTCGAGCAGGCGGCTGTCCGAGCGCTGCGGGAGCGAGTGGAAGAGCGGCCACATGATCTCGTTGCAGAACTGCCGCGCAGCCAGCGCCGGTGCGAGCGTCAGTTCGGTGGCCGAGAGGCCCCGCGAGCATCACCCAGCTCAACTCGTACCTGGTTGTGGAAGAGGTCGAGCATCTCGCTCGTGAGGAAGACCGGGCGGCAGTTGTACTCGGACTCGAGCTTGCGGCGCACGCCGTCCTGACTCGACTCGTCCACGACGGCGCCCGGCCACGAGATCCACTGCACGTTGTTGCCCTCGCAGAGGTAGTCGACGGCGCTCTTGAAGCCCGTGTCGGACGGCACGTACTGCCACGAGTCGTCCTGGTTGGTGCGCAGCATGCGCACGCAGCGGCGCGCCGAGCACACGATGATCTTGTTCGACTCGCTGGCCATGGGGATCGGCCCGAGGTTGCGCGCCGCGGAGCTGTAGCGCTGCGAGTCCTGGCGCACGGCCGCCAGGCGCCGGTGCAGGTCGTGCAGCTGGTCGAGCAGCGCGCTTTCGCCGAGCTCGGCGGTCGCGAGCGGCTCTTCCTCAGCGGCAACGGCGGCGAGCGGCTCCATCTCGTGCGCGGCGGTGGGTGCGGCTGTTGGCTCTTCAGCGCGGGTTGTGCCGGCGGTGGCGGAAGCGAAAGTGACGCGCTGCGCGCTCATCGGCACCGGCGGCCTTTGCGGGAACTTCTTGTCGTCCAGTGTGATGTGGCACAAGAAGATACCTGATGCGGCGGTTGAGATAGTGGCTGCCACCTCTCTTTGAAGAAATTCGACATCTCGCTCAGACACTTCTATTTATATATCATATTAAACATCTGTTAATACATAAACTACATATATATTTGTGGTCCGTCGGCTTAGTGGGTTCAAGCGAATTCTCCAACCGAAATATTTGAAGCACGATCAAGGTAGTGTTGCATTCTATGTTCAGTAAACCGAGGTCGCTGGGCCCTGTCTGCAGAACAGGTCGGGCGGAGTTCTGGTCTCTGTTCAATATCGACAAATAGCAGGTCGCTATTTGTCGATATTGAACAGAGACCAGAACCCGTTTTAAATTGGGAATATTCCCGAATGGGACTCAAAACATGTTTTGTTGGCAAAATGGACTCAAATAGTTAATCACAATCGTACCTAGTCAGAGATGTTGAGTACTGTGAAATATGAGTAGTGAAACACTTGAAGCTGCTAACTCGCAGGACAGAAGTTACTCCAGGTCATGTGTCCTGGAGCGCTCGACAGACCGAGCCCAAATGCCCCAGTCGTCTGCACAAAGGTTGTCGAGTCCACTCTGGACACTCAAGGGGGACAGACACAAGTGCTAGAGAGAGCGACAAAGCGAGATACTGTGTGAGAGTGAAAGTAAAAGAGCAGAGCACTAGGAAGAGTGGCATTGACGGTGGGAGGCGGTGTGCTACACAACTAGCTACCATTTCCCACACACTTCACAAACCTCGCTTGGAAATGCTCTTTATCCCTACTATTCGCATTGGAGCGCTGAGAGCTGACAGCTGAGAGCTGAGAGCTGTCACAGGGCGAGGCACCCGTGGCTTTAGCTTACACGATGCTTGTGAGGAAGCTTGGTTTTTCAACTCTGGGTTTATTTTTATGGGGTTTTAGCCTGATAGTGATGTAATAGAGTGAAACCTATCTGCACGACATCCAACCATTCCCCGACTAGGGAGGATGTCCTAGGGGTGTCCAAACAGGAACGTACCTAGCTGAAACTATGTTCGTACCTATTTGGATGTGTACGGTGACCCCGTTACAAGAGCTGAGAGCTGAGAGCTGAGAGCTGAGAGCTGAGCGCTGAGAGCTGAGAACGACGCATTTGAATCAAGGGAGTAGGGCAATTGCGGACTGTGTACCAGTGCAAGAAGTGTGGGCGTCGCGACAGGCTCAGCTCCGCAACCTGCCGAAACAGGAAGGGTTGTTCACCACACATCACAACAACACCTGCGGCAATCGAGATAAGGTTTTCAACAAGGGTTCATCGTGTCAAGTTCATAACACCAAAGTGGTTCCTCCATCGTACGACACGTGCCGACACGCAAACGCATCGAGACACTCTACGATAGTGTCAATCTCTTAGGGAACTCGAAAGGTGCGCGCACTTCGAAGCCCAGGAACGTGAGGCTCAAGTATGCCGCTGTGGTCTGTGCGAAGACCTGCCGTATCAGATCTCTTGCGCCGTGCTCGCCACGTCGAGCGTGCCATCCTGTAGCCGTTGTCCCTGCTGCGGTGCTGTTGCTGCGACTGCGACAACGCGTGGGTCTTCGTGCGCTGCGCCGGTCGTGACGCCACGTCCTCCGACAACGAGCGCGACGACAGCAGCGACAATGACGAGTCAGTGTGCGCGCGCGGGACTGGCGACGGGCTGAGCACCATGCTCTTCCGAGTCGTTTTATTGGTGAGCGTTGACTGCTCGGGCGGCGACGGGAGACATCTCGACGGTGGAGCTCCTGCCTGGTGTCCCTGCGCTCGCGGCCACAAGCTACCGGAATACAGCGAATGGCGTTTCTTGGCAGTGCTCTTCGCCCCGAAGACGAGGACTGGTGGAGCGGAGCGATTCAGGGCCGACGGCGTCGCGCTCGCACACCTTCGACCCGCCCGCCCAACTTGTGACAGAGCCGCGATCGAGCACCAGTCGGACCTCTCGGTCGCGGGGCCGCTGCTGCGCGCTGCGACTGCTGCCGGACCGACTCATGTCACTCGAGCTGCTGCTGCTGGTGCTTCTTCTCGTGACGCCATCCGCCTTGTCATCCGGCGACGAGGTTGACGAAATCTCGATCAGCTCTGGGCGGCGCTGCTGCTGCTGCGCCGGCTGGTGCTGCTTCTGCTGATCACGAGCGCTTCACTTCTGTGTCGCGACCGGCAACTTGTTCCGTGAAGTCAGCAGCACGACACTGCCGCCGCTGTTGTTGTCCACGGGCCGTGCACCGACGCTCGTCCTGTCACCTGCAGCCTGCGCTCCTTCTCCTCATCTGCTGATGCTGCTGTTGCTACTGCTGATCGAGTGAGTGCTGCTGCTAGAAGCTCCCGTGCGACTGAGCACATGTTGGGAGGTGGATCCGTGGTCGACTGTGTGCGTGTGTGTGCGTGGAGCGTCTTGTTATCTGTGAAGAAAAGTTGGTTCCAATAATTGAACCAGCACTACACATCCTCTCTGACAAGGTACTATTGTTATTAACTTTTTGAGTCCCCTTTTGCCAACTAAACTTGTTTTGAGTCCCCTTTGGGAATTTTCCCTTTTAAATTTGTGTAAAGAACGATTTATCAAAATTTGATAAATAGTTGTTTACACAAATTTAAAACGGGTTCTGGGCGATTTTGTTTTACCGTTTTAGGAATACATTTAATCATCAATCTCTGTAAGAAGGGTACCTTTCATTATGGGGTTGAAGTTGCTAACTTTTCCGGTCCTTTATGGATTAGACTGAAACTTGGAAAGTAGGTTCGCTCATATGTTCGATAAAGCTAACCAAACTTTGGTGCTCATCGGTGCTCTACAAGAGAAGTTATTGGACTTCTCTGAGATCGATCGAGATGAGACATCTACCTTTTAGATGGTAATATGGTAAATTTTAATGTACCTGTAACATAAATTACCCCCTCAAAAACGTTGATGTGGAATAATTTATTCTATCATATGTGACCTGTGTAAAAAAAACCCTCGAATTATGCCACAATATTAGCCTCACGAGGCAGATTTTATTATACTACTTAGTAATCCGTTTTTGGATAAGTGTTGCTAAAATTCTTTTCAACTGTTCGGGCGATCGACTTGCTCTTTGGATCTGACAACATGCGTGGACACTAACATAATAAGAGGCTATAGTTTGGTCTAACTTGCTGTGAAATCGAGGCAAGACCGGCGGAGATATAGAAATCCGCATAAGAACGCCCTCAAAATGGTACCCTTTATACAGTGATTGATGATTAATGTATTCATAAAACCGTAAAACAAAATCGTCGAGTATAAATTTAGTTTGATTTAT
>JAASGM010000701.1:0-14390 GCA_023334215.1 Globisporangium cystogenes | reverse complement strand
GTGGCCGCTCAGTTCTTCTCGCTCGTGTTTGTTCGCTTGAGCCTCCTTCACACACCCTCGCCAGGACGAGCAGCACCAACGTTTGCTGGATAGCTGGACAGCACGGAACAAACGTGATAGCTTGAGAGAGTGAAGTCGTCGGCGAAGGCGGATGCAAGTGAGGTGGTGTCCGTCTCGGTTCAATGAAGGTGTTCATGTTGAACAGGATCGGCCTTCTCACTCGAAAATAGCACTATCGAATCGCCCTTTCAAGGCCGAGATCCAACTGTCGCTCTCGCTGCTCCGCCGCCGCCGCCGCTCATGGTGCCGTACATCCGCGTGAAGCGGCGCAGCCAGACCGTGTTCCTCGACGTGCAGTTCTCCGACACGTTCGCCAGCGTGCGCGAGAAGCTCGGCGCGCTCTTCCACCTGCCGCCGGCGCACATCCAGCTCTGGTCGGGACTCAACCAGGTCCGGCCATGTTCGAACGAGAGAGCACTATTACACTTGGTGTTTGTATACTTTCCGCCACTAACGCCACCACACACATCACACAGAAAGAGGCCAAGGAGCTCACGGATGTCGCGACGCTCGCGGACCACGACCTCCAGAACGACTCGGTCGTCTACATGTGCTGGAAGAAAGAGAGTGCGTACGCTGCTGGCTGGCTGGCTGCTGGCTGGCTGGTGCGTGTAAGCCACACAGCTAACCGCCACTCTCTTCTGCGCAGGCTCGGACCAGTGGGAGGAGCTGAGCGTGACGAAGGTCGAGGCGCTGGACGCCGCCGACGCCAAGGCCGACGCGTGAGAGCACCAGACTGCACCCTCCAATACCAGCTACCAGCTACCTACTACACACGCTCGCTCGTCCATCACCAGAAGGGGCACCAGCCGATGTAGCTCTGGCACAGGTTCTCGTGCGACGCCGCCTGGTCGATCAGGCGCTGCACCTGCGCGCCGACGCCCAGCGGCTCCTTCTCGCCCTCGAAGTCTCGGCCCGTGAGCTTCGCCTGCACGCGCCGGATGACCGCCACCGCCTTCTCGTTCAGCGCCTCGCGCGGCGCGCCGGTGCCCTCGGGCCCCAGCATCTGCACCAGCTCGCGCTCGCGGTGGCTCCGGTTCGCGGGGAGCTCCGACTTGGTCTGCGACTGCGCCACCTGCGTCGTCGTCGTCGCCGTCGCTGCGGTCGCCACCCCGCCGTCCACTGCTGCGGCGCCGCCACTACCGACCGACGGCGCGGGGATCTGCTGGCTCATCGAGTTGCGTCGCGCCTTCGCGCGCACCACGCCGCCGCCTGCAGCTGCCGCGACGCTCGCGGGCTGCGGAGCCGGTGGTGGGGGCGGCGGCGGCAACGGCCCCGCGTGCGTGGGCCTCGGCGGCGCCTGCTGCTGCTTCGCCTCGGCGTCCGCCACCTCGACCTTCGTCTGCAGGAACCGGCGCGTGAGGCTCCCCTGCCCGACGTTCGACACGCTCGACGCGAGACTTGACATCACGTGGTGCAGGTTCGTGCGCTCGTAGTCGATGCGCTCGACCGCCCCGTCGCCATCGTCGCCATCGTCACCACCGCCGCCGCCGTCGCCAGCAGCAGCGTCGTGACCCGCCGCGAACGCCCCCGAGCCGCCGGCGCGCGGCACCGACGGCGGCACGCGGCGAGAGAACGCGATCGACTTGCTGATGCTCATGGGCCGCGACGACGCGACCGACGTCGACGGCCGCGGGGGCAGCTTGGACGGGATCGCGCTCGCGCGGGACATGGACGCCATGGCCGAGCCCACGATGCCTCCGCCGCCCACTCGGATCGGCTTGGGCACCGACGACGGCATCACGCTCGTGCGCAGCGCCACCTCCGCGGCGGCCGCCGGCAGCGCCGCCGTCTCTTGCGCCGCCTCGGCCGCCTTCTCTTCGCCGTCGGCGTCGTCGTCGTCGCTTTCGCCGCGTTCCTCATAGTCCTCGTCTTCGCCTTCGTCATCGTCGCCTTCGTCGTCGTCTTCTTCCTCGTCGTCGTCGTCGTCGTACCCGTCGCTGCCGTCGGTCTCTGCCCCCGACGCGTTGTCGTCGTCGTCACCGTCGCCTTCCTGCTCCTCGTCGTCAACCTCGTCATCTTCCTGCAAGCCCGAGGCCCGCGGCTCCGCTTCGGCTGCGTCTTCGCGCGCCGCCTGCTCCGCTGCAGGTGCCGCCGGTGGCTCCGGCAGAGCCACCGGCGGCGCCGAAGTCGGCGCTGCTCTCGGAGCCGCCTGCTGCGGCGGCGGCTTCGTCTGGGCGTGCGGTCTCTCGGCTCCGTCCGCCTGCTCCGAGGGCTCTGGGATCGAGATGCTCTCGCTGCGCGGGTGGCGCCCGTCACTCTGCTGCTGCTGGTAGAACACTTGGGCGGACGCGCTGCTCCGCACCGACGCCGCCGCCGCCATCGTCGAGCGCGCCACCACCGACGCCGACGCACCGCCACCGCCCGCCTTGCTTGGCGACACGTTTGTCGGCGCCAGCAGGCGCCAGCCGATGAGCGGGTCGTCTACGAAGGCCTCGAGCATCGCCATGAGGCTGTGCTGGTTCTCGCGCAGCACCTGCATGACGCTCTCGCACGAGTACCGGAAGTTGCCTTCGATGCCGCTCACCTCCATCGCGTTCGTGAGCATCCGCGTGAGCCGGAACGGGATCTTCTCCGGGTACTTGTCCCGGTCCATCGCCACCTCGAAGCAGTCGCCGAAGTCGATGTGCACGATCGTGCCCGAGAACCGGTGCAGCATCAGGTTGGATGGGTGCCGGTCCCCGAGCCCGAGGATGTAGCCGACCATCGACATGACCGCGAGCGACCGCGTGTAGTTGGTGCGCCGGTCGAGCCACATCTCCGAGTTCTCCGACTTGAGCCACAGCACCTTGTACAGGTCCTGCCCGGCCGTGTTCTCGAGCGCGTACTCGAACACCTCGACCTTCTGCACGAGCGTGAGCGCGTCGTAGTCCGGTGCCATCTGCAGCATGAGCCGGTGCTCGATGTTGAGCAGGATCTTGCGGCCTTCGCGGTAGTCCCGGATGAGCTGGTGCAGCGTGTCGCAGTGCGCGAGCCACCCGACGATCCCGGCGTTGTGCGAGAGCGGGATGACCGGGTACCGGTGGATCTTGAGGTCCTTCTTGGACGTGTGCCGGTCGTTGATGAGCAGCGCGTTGACGAGCCCGAAGAGCTGCGTCACGCGCTCGTCCAGGCGCAGGTCCTCGTGGCCCTTGAGCAGGAACATGTACTCGAGGCCGTTCGAGCCGAGCATCGTGATCCGCCGCGGGTGCTGCTTGGACGCGATGACCTGGACGGTCGGCAGGAAGCCGTCGATCTTGACGATCGCGTGGCCCGCGCGGTACGTCCCGGGCACCGCGAGCTGCATGCCGCGCGCCTTGAGCAGGTTGGGCGACACGTACTGGAGCTCGAGCGCCGTGAGCTGCGTCACCTGCTTGCTGATGCGCCGGAAGACGTGGTAGTACAAGTCCCACGCGCGGTTCAGGTCCGCCTCGTTGTTGCGGTTGTTGAGGAACCGCTGGAGCCACTCGTGGGCCTCGCGCAGGTCCCGCCCAAACGCCTGCTGGAACCCGACCTCGCGCATTGTCTGCGGGCCGTTGTCCATGAGCGCGTGGAGCGGCTGGAGCACCGCGGCCATGCCGTCGACGTCCCGCTCGCCAAAGTACAGCCGCGAGGCCTCCTCGAGGCCGTTGAACCACATCTCGTGCCACAGGATCGCGACGCGGATGAGCTCGTGGCTCACGAGCAGCGCCTCGCCCACCACGGCCTCGTACTTCTCGCACAGCTTCTTCATGATCTCCTGCGCCGCCTGCTGCCGCACCAGCAGCGGCGACTTGAGCGCGACCGAGAGCGGGTAAATGAGCGCGTGCGGGTGCTGCGCGCCGACGGCGCAGAGCAGCTTGCGGAGCTGCGTCTGGATCTGCGCGTACGGCGTGTGGATGCGCGCGATGAGCTGCGGGATCACGATGAGCCACGTCTCGATGCTCACCGACTTGAAGCCCTGGTCGAGCGCGTTGATCACGTCCGGGCGGCTGCCGTGCGCGAACCAGAGCGTGAGCACGCGCAGGATGTCCTGCTGCACGTTCGCCGCCCAGCGGCTCCGCCCGAGCGCGATCGACCGGAAGAAGCCGTGGATCGCAGGCGCGATGTACGGGCCGATGCCGCCTGCTGCTGCCGCTGCCGTGCCGCTGCTACTGCCTCCGTGTCCAGCCGACGACGACGAGAATGACGACGACGACGGCGAGAGCTGGCTGAAGTGCTCCACGACGTGGAAGTTCATCAGCGCCCACGCGTGCCACGCCTTGTAGCTCCGCGGCTCGAGCTCCGTGCAGAGCTTGAGCGACGCCAGCACGCTCGGGATCGCCACGCGCTCGAGCTGCTGCTCGTGGTAGTTGAGCTGCCACTCGGCCATCTTGAGGTGGCACTTGACCAGCAGCTCCTCCTCGCCGTTCGCACCCACGAGGCTCCCGAACGACGCCGCCGCCGCGCTGCCAAAGCCGCCAGCGCTGCCCCCGTGCAAGTGGCCGCCGCCGCCGGGCATCCGGTGGCTGCTGCTGCTGCTGCGCGCCGACGAGATCGTGGCCACGAGGTGGTGCAGCTCCGTCAGCGCCTTCTGCTTGTCGCCGACCGCCCAAAGGTGCTTCAGGTACGCAAACGCGACGCGGTTGTGCTCCTTCTCGCCGTACCCGAACGGGAGCGAGCTCGCCGCGAGCGACCCGGCGGCCATCACGTCGGTCAGCGCGCCGCCGCCCAGCGACCCTGAGAGGTTCACGCCGAGCGAGTTGGTGAACACGCGTAGCGACAGCGACAGGTTCCCCGACTGGCGGCACAGGCTCGCGAACTGGAGCCACGTGTCGATGTCGTCGCGCGGCGAGACGACAAGCGAGCGCACCGCGAGGATCTGCTGCCAGACCTCGACCACCTGCTTGCAGCCGCCCAGGCGCGTGTGCCACATGCGCACCATGTGTCGCTTGTACCGCGCCGCCTCCTCGCTCTTGGCGACGCTCAGCCGGAGCTTCTTGTACGTGATCACCTCCTCGAGCTCGCTCAGCTGCTGCAGCGTCACCATGCTCCGGTACGCGCGGCTGTACGACTCGCCCACGAGCGCGCCGAGCTTCGTGTCCAGCGTCTTGCGCGTCTCGTCGATCAGCGCCGCCGCGGCGTCGAACTGGCCGTGGTGGACGGCGAGCACGGACCGGTACAGGCTCGTCTGCGTGTCCTCCTCGTCGGTGCCCGCCGCCGCGGAGAAGATCGACGGCGTCGTCGCCACGGCGGCTGCCGACGTCGACGACGACGGCGGCGAGCACTCGGCGATGTACTGGCTCATGTTCTCCCACTGGGACAGGCACCAGCTCGCCCGCGCGCCGAGCATCGCCACTTTCTTGAGCGCGTTCTCCTCGTGGTCGTCCGCGCTGCTGCTGCTGTGGCTACTGCTGGGGGCCCCCAGCGCGCTCGTGCTCGAGCCCGAGAAGCTGCTCGCGCGCTGGAGACTCGACGCCATCCCGACGCTGCTCGACGACGAGTTCACGCGGGTCAGCAGCCTCGACGCGCTCGCCGTCACGCGGCGCGCCAGCGGCGCCGCTGGCTGCGCGTGCAGGTGCTTCCAGACCGTGTCGGCGAGCGCCGCGAGCTCCTCCCACTCGCCGAGCGCCTCGAGGCACCGCATCTTCCCGATGCACACTTGGACGTCGAGCGCCGCCGCCGCCGCCGCCGCGCCCGAGCCTGAGCCATCCGCGCCGGGCGTTCGCGCCGCCAGCTTCTGGTCGTAGAGCGCGAGCGCCGCGCGCCAGTCCTGGAGCTTCTCGAACCACGTCTCCTTGACCTGGATGACGCTCCGGTGGTGCTGCTGCGCGTACTTGAGGATCCCGACGGCCGCCTCGGGCTGCCCGAGCTGGTTGTTGATCGAGATGAGCGCCTCGATGCACGTGCTCGGCGACGTGTGGAACTCGAGCTCCTTGTAGTGCAGCGCCTTGGCGTACGCGTGGCACTTCTGTGCGAGCTCGCCGAGCTCGCGGATGTCGATCGGCAGCGCCTCGACGTCGTGCTCCATGAACTCGGCCAAGTTGAGCAGCGTCTGGAGGATCTCGGCCGGGATCGTGTCGCTCTGGAACGCCGTCTCGAGCGCGCGCACGAGGTAGTCCTGGTACTGCTCGTACAGCTCGTTCCAGCACGACACGAACGCCGGGTTGAAGAGCGCGCGCGCGAGCGGGTTGTACGCCTGCGCGAGTGCGCAGCACGAGCGCAGCGCCGCGGACGGCGACTCGCGCAGCAGCTCGATCGAGAACCGCCGCATCCACTCGGACCAGTCCTCCTTCGTGCTCCGCTGCGACGCCTCCCACGCGCGCCGCAGGTTCTGCTGGTTCACGTGCAGGCGCACGTTCGGCGACGGCGCGGCGCCAAGCGCGGTGCCGCCGGCGCCGGCCCCGCCCGCCGCCGCCTGCACCTCGAGGAATAGCGCGCGCACGCTGCCGTTCAGGAACGCCGGGTCGTCCAGCAGCTCGAGCGGCACGCTCTCGCCGCGCCGGAGCGCGTCCAGCGCGCGGTGCACCAGCTGCGTGATCTCGACCGTCGACGCCTCGTGCTGCGACGGCAGCGAGCCGACGATCTGCAGCACCAGCGGCTCGAAGCTCAGGATCTCGTGCTGGAGCTGGAACGCCATCGCGCACAGCGCGTAGAGCATCACCTCGGAGAACTTGGTCGCCTCGGCGCGCGTCGCCGCGACCGCAGGCGCGCTGGCGCTGCCGCCGCTCGCCGCCGCGCCGCCGCTCGCCGCCGCGCCGCCCGCCGCCCGGCTGAAGAAGTGCGAGCCCTTGGCCGAGATCTGCTTGGCCACGCGCGCGAACGGCTGCAGGATGCGCGCGCCAGCGTAGTTCTCGAACTTGGACACGGTGCAGATGCGCGCGAAGGCGTAGATGGCCATGACCTTGACGTCCAGCGGCGTCTCGACGTTCTCCATCAGCCGCGCGAGCGCCGGCACGAGCAGGTACACGTAGTCCTCCACCGCGTCGCGGAACACGATCAGCGACTGCACGACCTGCACTTGGATCGCGGCGACCGCGCCACCGCTGCCCCCCTTGCCGCCGAGCTTCTTGAGCTCGTCGAGGCCGTTGCCGGCGCCGCCGGCGTCGAAGCCGCCGAGGTACACTGCGTTCTCGCCAATGCCGCGACCCGACCCGCCCCCCGCCAGCTGCTTGTGGCCGGCGTGGTCGCTCGCCGCGTGGTGCGCGCCGCCGTGCGCGCCGCCACCACTGTTCAGGCCGCTCGGGATCTCCAACAGCTGCGAGCCCGCGAGTCCAGTGCCGGCGCCGGTCATCGCAGAGACGCCTCCAGGTCCGCCAGCCCCGTGGTCGCCAGCGTCTCCATGGTGGAGCGCCCCCATGTCGAAGACCTCTGGGAGCGGCTGGAGCACCTCGAGGATCTTGGGCAGGAGCTTGGGGAAGTACTCGGCGCGGAACTCGCGCGGCGCCGCCTGCGCGATCTTCTCCATGAGGCGCACGATCTGCGAGAGGTGGGCGCCCCAGAAGCGGAGCGCGAGCACCATGATCGGCGGGAAGAACGGCTTCATGTGGCCGTTGACGATCGAGATGAGGTTCGTGAGCTGCAGGAAGAGCGACTCGCGCAGCCGGGGCTCGCACCGCGCCAGCACCCGCAGGAACGGCGGGAGGATGTACTTGAGGAACGGCACGCACTGGGTCGAGAGGCTCTTGAAGATGAACATGACGGCCTGGATGACGCCGTGGTGGTGCACGCTCAGCGACGGCTCCTTGAGGATCCGGAGCAGTGCGTGGATCGCGACCGTCGGGAAGTACGCCTCCGACGACGGCGACAGCTCGGTCGGGTCGAGCTCCATCTCGGCGTCCAGCAAGCTGCTCTCGAAGTCGAACGGGTCGTCGCCGTACACGCTCCTCGCGGCCGACCCCTTCTTCTTCGCCAGCGCCGACGCGGACGCGCCAGACGCCGTCGACCGGCCGATCGACTCGGGGAACGACTCGACCTCGCTCGACGCCGTCGCGGACCTGCTGCTCCCGGTGTCCGGCCGCCGCGTCCCGATCGGAGCCGCCGTGAAGAGCTGGAGCTCGATCTGCTGCTTTTCGTCCAGCACTTCGCTCGCGAGCTTCATGTTGAACCCGGCGAAGTCGATGTTGACGCCCAGTGCCTTGAGGTCGAGAGCCAACTTGGGGTACTGCTGCTGCTGTTGGGGCTGTAGCTGCTGCTGCTGCTGCTGGGACTGGAGCTGGGACTGGGAGGGGCCGTCCGCCGCCTCCTTCGCCGCCGCGTCACCCGCGTCGGGCTTGCTCGTCGACGCGGCGTCGTTCGCTTCCTGCAGCGACGCGCGCGACACGCAGAGCTTGTACTTGTACGGGTCGAGCGCGCCGAGGATGCCGATCGTCTTCATCGCCTCGCGGCGCAGAGGCCAGGGCGTCGACGCGCCGTGCTGCAGCAAGCTCAGCAGGATCTCGAGCAGCTTGGGTGACGCCAGGTACGGCCGGATGACGCTGCCCGTGCTGCCGGCGAGCTGGCCGAGCGTCTGCAGCGCGATCTGCCGTTTCTCGACCGACGAGTGGTCCTGCAGCGTGTTGATGATGAGCGGGAAGAGGTAGTGCTCGTACGCCGCGATCTGCGTCTGCGACACGAGCGCGAGCTCGCCGATCGTCGTGAGCACGGCGCTCGCAAGCGTCGCGTTCCCCTGCACGAGCTTGGGCAGCAGCACCTGCAGCACGCGCACGATGTACGGGTCGATGAGGTGCTGCGCGCCGCGGATGAGCAAGCCGAGCAGTCGCGTGCTCTCCTCCTTCATGCGCATGTCCGGCGTGTGCTCGAGCTCGGTGAGCAGCTGCACGAGCACGCGGCGGAGCGACGGGATCACGAACGCCGGGTTGCGCGGCGCCAGGCGCTCGAGCAGCTGCATCGCCCGCTCGCGGATCTCGCCGCTCTCGTCGTTCAGGAACGTGAACACAAGCGTCAGGTGCGCCTCCTGACTCAGCAGCTCGTCGAATCGCGCGTCGAGCGACTCGACGACGCTCTTGCGCACGAGCACGTCCATGTCCGAGATCCCGACCTGCAGCAGCTGCGTCAGCACGAGGTCGATCACCCGCCCGCTCGGCCCGCGCTTCGTCACGTGGCTCCAGCCGCTCGGCGGCGTCAGGAGCGGAGTCGGCGCCAGCGAGCCCAGCCCGGTCGCGGCGAACGCGCCGCCGCCGCCAGTCGGCAGCAGCAGCTTGCTGCACGTGACCACCGCCTGCTTCCGGATGCGCGGGTCCGGGTTCGTCAGGTACAGCGCGACGCAGTCCCGCACGAACGGCAGCAGGCAGAAGTTGCCGCTGAAGTCGAAGCAGCTGAGCGTCCGGAGCGACAGCAGGATGATGTCGATCTCGTCCCCGGTGTCGCCCTTGATGAGCAGCGCGGGCGAGTGGTGCGCGCCGTCGTCCTCGGGGCTCGACGACGACGTCAGCCCCGCCGTCTCGGCGAGCGCCATGGACCCGCGCTTCATCGATGAGAAGAGCGCGAAGACCCCGGACGGCTTGGCGTGCGGCTTCTCCGGGTGCAGCGGGTCGCCACTGTCGCTCCCGGCGTGCGCGCCGTCGCCGCCGCCGCTGTCGCTCGCGCTGGTCGTCGCCGCTGCGGCGAACGGCGAGCCCTGGGAGAACGGCACGCCGCGCAGGATGACTGAGATCTCGTTGAGCAGGCGCTCCTGGACGCTCGGGAGCGCGTTCGGGATGCTCACGACGATCTCGGTGAGCGCGTCGAGGAGCGCGTCCGTGAGGCCGCCCTGCATCATGATCTCGAGCAGGTCGTCGAAGAGGTACCTCTCGAACTGCGGGCCGAGCGCGCGCGACAGGTTCGCCACGCACGTGAGCGTCTCGACGCAGAAGAGCTTGTTCTTGGTCTTCTTCTTGCGCGTGTGCGGCGCGAGCCCCTCCTTCACGAGCCGCACGATCGGCGGCAGCTGCGGCAGCACGTGCGCGCCGACCGCGAGCGCGAGCCGCCCGAGCGCCAGAAACGCGATGCCGCGCTCGGCCGCCGACGTGTTGCCCGCGATGCGCTTCATGAGGTGCGTGAGCGAGACGCTCAGGTAGTGGCGCACGAACGCGTCCGCGCAGAACTCGGCGAGCTGCGGCAGCAGCACGCACACCGTGCGGTTCACGAGCTTGTCCTTGGCGTCCTTGTAGAGCAGCACGGTGTCGCACACCTCGCGGAAGCGCGGCACCATGAAGCCGCCCGTGTTCTGCAGCAGCTCGCCGATCACGAGCAGCGAGCCGTGCACGCACTCCCAGCTCGCGGGCGCCGCGGCCGCCGAGACCGCGAGCGAGGACGCCGAGCCGCTGCGCTGGACAGCGCCACCGCCGCCACCGCTCGTGGTGGTGTTACTGGTGCTGCTGGTGCTGCTTGCTGCGAGCGCCGGAGCCGCGCCGCCCGGCCGCCCGACGACGTGGAGCCCCTCGAAGACCTGGTCGTAGACCTTGCAGTACCACTGCACGCGGTGGCGCGTCTGGCGGCGCGCGATGAGCTGCAGGCAGGCGCTGAGCGCCTCGGTGGCCGCCTCGCGGATCTCGACGCGCGCGTCGCGCACGGCGCCCCAGATCGACTGGAAGAACGTCGTGAGGTTCACGTGGAAGAGCGTGGGCGCCGAGCGCGCGAGCTCGCGCAGCACAAAGCACGCGGCGAGCCGGCGCTGACTGAAGAGCGCCTCCGGGCGCTCGCCCTGGAGCCACTCGAACGCGCGCTTGACCTCGAAGTCGACGAAGGCCGCCACGAGCGTGCCGCTCACGCCGCTCGTGCGGCTCGCGGACGCCAGGTGGCCGAGCGCGCGCGCGGCGGCCACGAGCGCGGCGCGCGACGCGTTCGGCTGCGCGAGGAAGTTGCGCAGGTAGTTGGCGTAGCGGATGACCTGGTCCTCAGCCGAGAGGTCGATGAGCACGTCGATGGCCGCGAGCCCGCCGAGCTGCTCGGCCTCGCTCGCCGCCTGCAGCAGCGCGTAGAGCTGCGGCGTGAGCTGCTGCAGCACCTTGGCGTACGTCTCGGCCGAGAGCTGCCGCGCGAGCGTGGCCACCACGGCCGCCAGCTCCGCCGCGTGCTGCTGCCGCGCGCCCGCGTCCTTGCTCTTCAGGCGCTTCACGAGCCGGTTCAGCACGTTCTCCACGTGCTCGCGCTCCTTGTACGCGCCCATCGCGACTGAGGAGAGAGGTAGGAGACAGAGAGTGCTGGAGCTCTTCGCTCGTAGAAGGGCTGTGAGCTTGAAGGGCGACGAAAATGAACCAAAGAAGCGATGACGCACCGTACAGGACGCAATAATATGACACCACGCAGAATCGAAAAGAACGGTACGGTCTCCGGAGGTCTCGGAGGTCTCCAAGGAGAGCTCCTCGTCCTTCGCGTCGACCGACACACGACACACGACACCAGCGGCAGCTCCACGCCCGAGAGTCGCGTCGAGTGCGCCGATTGCGCTACGCGTACGTAGGCAGTGGGTGTGGTCACGTCTCTTGCTGCGATAGGCAGCTTGGCTTGTTGAGGACTCGAGTTCATGTCGAGGCAGAGCACTTGAGCTCAAGTGAGAGAGAGGGAACGACAACGAGGATCCGCCGACGCCTCTTGAACACTCCTGAACTACGAGATCGTCTGCTGCTGCTCGTCACCTGCACGCAAAGGAGGAAGGAAGGAGACGAAGTCCAGCGACGATACCAAAGTGACACGAGGCGATACGAGGGGAGGCGCCGAGACCTCGGGGTGCTTTCGTGTATTCGACCACACGCGACTTTAGGGGAGCCAGCTACGAAGAGCGCCGGATCCAGCGACGACCGTCCGAGTATCCGGCTGCTGCTCGAGAAGAGACGAGCGGCGCTCACGACACGCGCGCGAACGGCGCGGCCAGCGTCGAGTGCTGCGGCTGCAGCTCCACGTGCAGCGCCTTCTGGCCCTGGCGCGAGAGCTGCGCCGCCTTCTCCAGCTGCAGCTCCAGGTCGAGCTGCCGGTTGCGGAGCTGCTCGACGCTCCGCTTGCGCTTGAGGAGCGGGCGGAGCGGCAGCGTCCAGAGCGACGGCTTCTTCGCCTTCGGCTGCGCCGACGCCGCGCTGGATGACGACGCCGACGTGGTCGACGAGCCGCTGTCCGTGCGCCGGAAGCGCCGCGAGCGGGAGGAGAGCGACACCGAGATACCCGACCCGGACGTCGGACGGCGGCTGGCGCTCGACGACGACGACGGCACGGACGGCGACTCGACGGCCGGCGCAGAAGCCTCCACCGCACCCGCCGATCCGGGAGCGGCAGCCGTCGCCGCGAGCGACGCCGCCGTGCGGTCGCTGAACACGAGCGCGTCGCACCGCACGCACACCTTCTGCGGCTTGCGCTTGCCCTGCCACGGGATCGGCCGCTTCACGTCGCTCAGACACTTCCGGCAGCAGCTCTCGCCGCAGTTGCGGCAGTGGTGGCGCACGCGCGCGACGCGGAAACGCTTCCTGCACGTGAAGCAGTCCACGCGCTTCGCGAACGCGGGCGTCGCGACCATCGCGGGCGCCGCAGGGTCCGCTGCAGGGTCCGCAGTCTGCAATAGCTGCTGCTGCGCGCTGGTCTGCTGCCTCTGCTGCTCGATCTCGCTCAGTAGCTTCTCGATGCGGTGGCGGAAGAGTGCCGGGTTTCTCGCGCGCTCCTGCTGGCGCTGCAGCTTGGCGAGCTTCTTGAGGCGGCGGCGGGCGAGCAGCACGCGCTTGCGCGCGCGACGCTTTTCGCGGCGGCGCGCCTTCGCGTGCTGGCGCTGCAGCTTCCGGACGCGGCTGCGCTCGAGCGCGGCGCGCTTCTGCTCGCGCTGCTGCTCCTGCTGCTCGCGCGCGCGCAGCTGCTTCTCGTGCTTCTTCCACTCGCGCTGCTCGCGCTTGACGCGCGCGCGCTCGTCCTTGGCGGTCGCCTTGGCGCGCGCGTCGACCGCCTTCTGCTCGCGCCGCAGCTGCGCGAGCCGCGCCTTCTCCTGCTGCTCGCGCGCCTGCTGCTCGGCGCTCTTCTTCGCGCCGAAGAACGGCAGGCGCATCGCGGCTGTGAGCTGCTTGGGCGAGAGGCTCGAGCACTTCACTTGCGCGCGAGGCGGCCAATTCGCGAGTGAGGAGAGCGCAGAGAGTGTGTGGCTAGCCGGCAAAAAGCCGAGAATGGGGGAACCTGGGAAGCGGCGCGATCTTCCATGGGAAGCGGCACAGCATACAAACGTCTAGTGAGGAGGAAACGAACGAAATTCGCAACTTTTGACGTGGTGTTTGTATGAAAGTGTCCAATAGTGGCCCTGTCGCTTCAATCTTGAAACGGCGCTATTGATAGACAGTCGCTTCCTGAAAATTTCACTATCGAGCGAAATGACTGGCTGTGAGAAGCCGTGACGACACACGGCCACGACCAGCAAGCACGCGGAGAGCAACTCCATGCTCCATGCCCGAGAGTCGATCGCCGGGCCGCGTGCGCGCGCCGCATACGCAGGGCCATGCCACCATGTCTTTCGTTGCGATCCGCAGCATTGGTTGCTGTTGAAGTCGCGAGACCCTGAGAGGAGATCCTGTCAAGGCAGAGACGGCTTGAGATCAAGTGCAAGCGAGAGAGAGAGTAAGTGTGTGAGAAGGGCGGGAGGGCGGACCTTCCTGCCAGCGTCGTCGCCGTGTCAAGCAACGTGGTACGATGGCGTCTCTGCCGAGTGCGAGCGGCAGTCAGTCGGTCGGGATCCATCCGTCCGCCCGCCTCGTTCTCGCTTTCACGTCGCCGTCACTTGGATCTCTCGGATCGATGGTTGTTGAACGCCACCGCATCGCCGCGTCCAGCTTCTCTTCCTCCCTGCGAGCTGCAACATCAACAGCAACCGAGCGCGCGTCGACAAAGCCGTCAGACAACATGTGCTTACAGTGCATGTGCTTGGGAGAGAGGAACGCGGTGTATGCTTTCAACCACGATCATTCATCCGACGTAGTGGAGCACGTATCGAAACTCATACCACCACACAACAAGCTATGCAGATCGGTCGTTGGCTGTGGACTTGGAGCCTTCAGGAGCACATCGACCACGACGCCTCCTTTCATCATCGGCCAGCCGACCACCGCAGTGATCAAACAGCAAGTCGGTTGATGGACGGGAGCAGAGAGAAGGATGGTCTGGACTTGGTAACCAGCAGCTTGAGAGCTGAGGCACTGCTCACACGCGCTCTCTCACAGTGAACAGCGAATGCGCAGTGTCTCGAGGCTGGTCGACACCCGAGCGACTCTGTTCGTGCTTGTTTGTCACACGTTGGCACTGAGCGGGTGCAGTGCAGCGCCTCGGGTGTGATGCGAGTCGCGAAATGTCGTGCGTGTCGCCAGCGTTTCACAGCTTGGAGCGCAGCACTCGGGTCGCCGACGTCGTCGCCAACTCGGTCGGACCTCCTCCAGCTCGACCTCCACTTGCGT
>JAASGM010000700.1:0-14398 GCA_023334215.1 Globisporangium cystogenes | reverse complement strand
CAGCTGGCTGCCGTCGTAGTTGGCCGGGAACTGCTCGCGCAGCATCGTGTCGACGACGTCCGCGTCCGGACTCAGCGCTCCAGCAGCGTCGACTTCATTCGAGCACCAAACGAGCAGCAGTGCGGCGGTGACGGCGAGCGCCTGAACAGCCGCGCGCAGGCGCACGAGCGGCGTCGGCATCTGCGGCATCGGCGGTGGCACGCGACGGCGACAGAGCGAGTGCCTCTCTGAAGTGGTGGCATTCTGGGCAGTCAGATCGCCGGCTTCACATTTCGTTCCACAGTTCAGTGATCCAATTCTGGGAGTGTTGCAGTATCGAAAGAGTCCAATCAATAGAATACTCCGATTATGACCAGACCAAACACAGCCAGGGTGCACCCCAGATCGAGGTCGAACCTGGAGGACCTGAGGCTGCCTTCCATTCTCCTGTCTCCACTCCGAGAGCTGCTGGTGCCGCGTTCACAACCAGCGCTGAATACAAGTTCCTAGTTCTATTCCATGAGTTCCATCGAGGTCGCGGCATCTCCGTCGGTGCTGAAAGTCACGGTCACCATCCAAGTACGCGGTAGTTCACGAAAACACCCGCAACTTCGTCGTTGACGAGCTTGTTGGATCGGTGCCTCAAGGCGACTTGGCTGAGAGACGACAATGTCCACACGAACTTCTGATGTCTTCGAGGTCGATGCGAATGCCTCTCTCGAATCGAGGTCGATACGACGAAGATAGTGACTTCCACTCGAGACTCGAGAGGCCGCTCGCCCGTAACGACAGAAGGCGCCGATCAGCGCACCGGCGCCGACGCCGACGCCGCTGACGTCGTTGGCACCAACCTCGACATCCACCCGCTGCTGCGTCCGCAGCTCCACACGAGCCAGCAAGATGCACAAGACGCAGGCGAAGATCGACAACATGAGCACCGCCGAGTGGCAGCAGTACCACCAGCTCCTCGCGAATCGGCGCGTGGTCGAGTACTTCGCGGCGGAGGTGGAGCGCTTCTCACGCACGGCGCTCAAACCCGACGAGGTGCTGCGGCGCTTTAGCCTCAACGGCGACGGCCAGCTCGACTTGCGCGAGTTCCAGCTCGCGCTCAAGCGACTCGGCATCCTGTCACTCCCGCCCGCGATCGACACCCCGGAGCAGCAGCAGCAGGCGGCGGACGCGTTCATGAAGGCGAAGGAGCTTTACAGCGTGTTCTGTCCATCGCAGACGAAGAAGCTTGGTGCGTTCGTGCGCTCGCGTGTTGGCTTGTAGGGATACTACACGGCTGATCTCGCTGTTGCTGTTCGTTCGGGCGACAGACATCGACATGTTCTGCCGCATCATGACCGAGTGGTCGATACAGCTTATCCGTGCTCGCCATGACCTCCAGCGACAACAACAGCAGCAGCAGCAATTCATCGCCACCAGCGCTGACCTGGGCGTGCGGCCGAGTAGCAGCTCTGGTCGGCCGGGCGGAGCCAAGCTGTCGTCCTTCAAGCGCAGCGACCAGTTCGGCTCTCCTGGAGCGGTACTCTCGGCGCCATACGCGACCGAGAGCTCCCGGAACGCCACCTGCGGCCCAGTCTACGGCGTGCCACAGAGTCTGCACGGCACGCAAGGCGGCGGTGGCAACAGCGAGAGCGAGGCGATCTGGCGCCGCATCTCGGACGCGATCGTGCAGAACCTCGACAAGCTGAGCCAGATCTTCTTCAAGATGGACATCGCGTGCACCGGGAGCGTGAGTCGCGAGGAGTTCGAGCTCGCCATGAGCCACATCGGCGTCTTCCTGACCGCTCGAGAGTACGACAAGGCGTACGCCTCACTGTCGCCCGAGCTCAAGGACTTCACGTCCGGAAGCAGCAGCAGCGCCGAGGACGCCACGAGCACCTTCGGGATCAAGTACACCGACTTCCTCGCGCTCTTCCACGGGAAGTCCTCGCTCGTGCTCCCGACGACGTCCAAGCACGCGTCGCCTCCCGTCGCGGGCATGGGCAATGCGCGCCTCTGGGACTTCCTCGTGCACTCAATCGACAAGCTCCAACCGCTCTTCCAGCAGCTCGAGCGCATCAACCAGCGCTACGTGTCCCCCGACATGTTCCGCGACTGCCTGGCGCGCTGCGGGCTCGCGCTGAGCAACGCGGACTATGCGGCGCTGCGCGTGAGGCTGCTGCCGTTCACGTGCGTCGTCGTCGTCGGTGCACTTGTTCAGCTGTCATTCCCAACTGAAGTCTTCGCTCGTGTCTGCTTACCCAGGGACTCATCGACCGGAGCTATCGGGCTGGCGCCGCTCATGCAGGCACTCCGGGCGAGCGACCACAGCGCCATGAGGACGTCGTCCGTATCGTCTCCCATCGCGATGCCCGCGGCACGCGCGGTCGACATCTCGCCGATCCGGACCGGGAGGCGAACGAACTTCCAGGCCGTGCACGACAGCTACAACCCGCAACTGCACGCGAGCGTCCTGCCGAGCTCGACGCCGCACCCGGCAGGAAAGTCGAACGAGCAACGGTGCGTCCAGCCCCTCGCCACGTGAGGTCGAGAGGATCAAGAGCTGACGCGCGTGGTCTTGTGCTCCTAGGAACGTCGAGGCGAACCGCACGATCGTGAAGATCCGCGACGAGAGTCGCTGGCGGAGCGACTCGACGCTGTACGGGAACCCCGAGACGCCAGCGGCGTCCGACGCGCAGGACACGTCTGTGTCTCCTTCTCCGTACGACGACCCGATGTTCGGCAGCCGCTCGCATGTGCCTCTCGAGAAACGGATCCTCGTCAAGCTGCAGCAGATGAAGGAACTCGGGCAGCTCGGTTCTTCGTCACCGCAGACGATCTTCCCGGGCGACCGCTTCGGACGCATCACGCGCGGCCAGTTCCGCCAGAGTCTCGTGCACCTGAGCGTCCTGGCGCGCTACGCCGAGGTCGAGACGATCTTCTGGACGCTCGACCCGACCGGACGCGGCTTCATCGCCAACCACGAGCTCTACGACCACTTCAACGCCTTCGTCGCTCGAGAGCGAGCCGGAGACGCGGTGTCCGCTGCAACCGCGTCGTCCCCGAGGTACGAGTACGCTGGCCCAGGCTCGGCTGCTTCAGCGCCATGGAGCACGTTACCAGCGATCAACACGGACGGATCTTCGTCGCCGTCGCATGCTCGGACGAATCGACGAGCACCGAGCGCGTCCAACGACAGCAGACTGCCTCGATCGGCCCAGAAGGTCCTCGAGGGGATGCTGACGGAGCTGCCGCACTTGCTCGCAATCTGCCAACGCAACGACGCAGCACAGACTGGGATGGTCTCGCCGCAAGAGCTGCTCACCGCGATCCAGGAGCTCGGGATCCTCGCGTCGATCGCGGATCTCCAGTCCGCGATCTTCGCGGTCTTCAGCGGGATGGAAGAGCTCAATGGGAACGGGAACGCACCGCCGACGATCCCGTACAAGCGGCTCGAGGCACGGCTGAGCCAGCTCTGCAGCGACCTGCTGTCGCCCAAGAAGCGCAAGATGCACCTCTCCACGACGTCCGTGCTGCTCGCCCCGCAGGAGCAGTCGTACGACGAGCTCATCGGCGGCAAGAACGCAGTCGACATGCACACGGTGAGCGAGACCGACGCGCTGTGGAACTGCCCGCGGCGCCGGATGAACCAGGACCACCGCGCGACGAAGACTTCGGTCCGCATCTCGGACCACGTCTCGGACGACGTCGGACTCGTGCAGACGCGCCTCACGCAGTCGGCCCCGAAGAGCTCACAGCAGCAGCAGCGGGAGGAGGCCGAGAGCAGCCGCAAGCTGCGCGTGAATCGGCTCGCGGTGATCGGGATCCTCCACGACCTCCTCGAGCGCCGCGTGGAGCTCAAGACCGCGGTGGACATGCACCGCCACGCCGACGTGCATGGCCAAGTGAGCCGAGAGGACTTGGCGGAGATCCTACTGACGTCGCGACTCGGACTCCACTTCTCGTCGTCCTCGTCCGGCGTCTCAGCGCGCGAGTTCGTCGAGACGCTCTACCCGGCGCACACGCCGCGCGTCAGCATCACGTACTTGGATCTGCTGCATCGCGCGGGCGAGGTGCTCGCCGAGCTGAAGCGCACCACTCCGGCGACCGCCCTGGGCGGACACCAAGCTGGTGGGGGCTTCAAGCAGCAGCAGCAGCGCCAGACCGCGCGCCGCCTGAACTCGACCGTCGAGATCGGTCTCCCGTCCGCGTCGCCGTCGACGCGCTCGCTCGAGAGCAGCTTTGCGATGTGCGGCCTCGGCGATCTCTCGAGTGACGAAGCGTCCGTGCGGCGAAAGCTGCTGGGCGAGAGCCGCCTGAAGGACCTGCTGGTGAGCGACAGCGGCCGCCAGAGTGCGGCGATCCTGGTGCGCCACGCGTTCAAGGGGCTCGCGCCGCGCGAGATGGTCGTGCCGATCGAGAACGGCGAGTACGAGGCCACGTGCCGCTCGAGCGACGTCAAGCACGTGTGCTTCCGCCTCGGCCTCGACCTCGACCTGAGCGAGCAGCAGTTCGTCGCGCTGAGCATCGACAAGAGCGGTTCCGGGTTCGTCTCGTCGCCGCAGCTCCTCGACTTCTTCACGCAACTCGCGTTGTCGTCGCCGTCGTTGTCGTCGCCTGAGGCGGCTTCGTACCTGCCGCCGCGCGTGACGAAAGGCGGGCAGTTCCGAGGCTTCGAGGGCACGCAGCCGACGCCACCAACTGCGTCGATGGACCCGCAAGAGCGGAGCAGATACAACAGCGGGCTAGGAGGACAGCAGCAGCACGTGAACGCTTCGTAATGAACGCAGTTCGCATCTAACTTTGTTCAGCGTCGATGGCGTCGCCGTCGTCGCAGCGAGGGCTCCCGCGGCTCGTGTACCCGCCGGCAGCGTCCAAGCAGCTTGCGTCGGCCAAGGACGCCGGCAAGATGAACCGCGCGACGAGCGGCATCGGCGGCGGGCTCGAGACGCTGCAGCTGCGGATCGACACGCTCGAGCGCGAGATCCGCGCCGACGAGAAGGGCAAGGCCGAGTACGACGACCAGCTCTTCCGGCTCCGCAAGCGCCGCGAGGACCTCGACGCCAAGCTGCGCGAGAGCCGCGAGTGGATCGCGCTCTTCAACAGCAGCATCAAGCCGCTCGAGGCCAAGTACGGCGAGACGACCGACCACATGCACGCGCAGTACGAGGACGCCAAGCTGCGCCACGCGCAGGGCATCCGCGTGCTCGTCGACAATTTCGACTACCACCCCGAGTTCAAGCGCTTCAGCGACACGTTCTCCGCCGTGCCGTTCAAGCCCAAGTAGCTTCAGGTTGAGCGAGGAGGAAGAGAGTACATTCGATGCATGCAAGCAGGCAGGCGCCACGGTCTCTATGCCCGCGCCACGGTCATCTCGAGCTCCATCGCAGCCGGGATGCGGCGCTTCTTCTTGTCGCGCGTCACCCAGTCCATGTCCTGGCGCGTGAACACGACGCGTCCAGTCTCCGCGTCTTCGCCCAGCAGCAGCAACAACAACAACACGCGTCAGCGAATGCGACCACCCTGTAGCGATGGTGTGACGTTGGGCGGTCCGTCCTCACCTGGCGCGATGAAGAGCGTGTTGAACCAGATCTTGAAGTGCTTGTCGACGCGGCAGGCGCCGCACTCGACCCGCTTGAACTCGACGAGCACGCTGCCGCGGATCTCCTCGTCGAGCGAGAACACCTCAAAGCCGACTGCCTGGTGCAGCAGCATCTGGGTGGACAGTACATCCGCAGTCAGTCAGCACCGCCGTCCTTTGTATCTGTGGTCGCGCGTCTCGTACCTTCGTCGCGGTCGCGTTGTCGAGCTGGTAGACGCGGATGCGAAGCTGAGGCGCGGCGACGGCCGTGAGCGAGTTCCGGATCGTGAACTCCTTGAGCGCGAAGGCCGGCTCCTCGACCGCGACGGCGTGAGGCCCGCGCGGAGCCAGCGCTCGAAGGTGCTCATAGTACCGGACCCACTTCTTCTGGCTGACCACCGTCAGCCCTCGGAAGTCGCGCACGCGGACTTGGTTGTACCGCTCAATCGCGGCGGCCGCCGAGCTCTCGTACTGCATCCGAACGAGCAGCGCGCACGCCATCATCCCCGCTCGGCCCTTGCCGGCCTGTGGTGACAGCAGACAGCGTCAGCGATCCGAGGTTCTCGCCAAGCAGGTCGCCAGTGCCCCTCCCGACCTTGCAGTGGAGCGCGACGACGTGGTTCGGGTCCGCGTCGAGCCACGCGGCCGCGTGGTCGCAGAATTCGAGCCTGTTCCACCAATTGGACGGTAAATGAGTGAGTGCGTTGAAGTCTCGGACGCGTTCGCAGCAGCCTCACACGACGCACAGCTGCTCGAAGGTCGGGACGTTGTGGTCTTCGATCGGGACGCACTTGACGCGGTTCGCGAACACGCTTGGTGGGTAGCTGCTCGAAACAATCAGAAAAAAGTACTTGTTTGGTCAGCTGCAAGCCACTGCAGGCATCTCGTGAGAGATCGATCATCCACGCACCAGCGATCGCGCTCGGCGCAGAAGTTGTAGACAAAGTACTTTTCTGCGTGGCGCGTCTCGAGGAAGCGCACGACCTCCGCGCGCGGGTTGCGGTACGCGAACTCGACGCCCACCGCCGGGTACCCTGCTCGCGCGAGCGTCAGCACTCGCGATATGCAGCACTCGGATGCGCTGCTCGAGCGGCGCACCCATGACGACCACGCGCGGGTGCACGTAGCAGAGGTCGAGGTCGAAGCCGCCCTGGCGGAAGCGCCGCTTGTTCTGCGACACGAGCGCGCGCGGCAGCGCGAAGACGCCGTTCGCGCACGCCGCGAGGCCTCGGCGCGGCGCCGCTGCCAGCGTCACGAGCACAACCATATTCGCGGCTTCTCCAGGATACTCTGGAATAATGCTATAGTGACAAAAGGAGGAAATTACGCGCAAAAATCTGTTCTCGAGCCGATAGTGGAAAAAAGAAGGTGTTGGCATTTTCAAAGATTACGCTTCAACATATCATAATATTTACTTTTATTTTGGATCAAAGATTGCTCTTCAATTTATCGATGCATGTGTCACTAAAGTGAGTGGCGGGTATGCGAGCTGTGTCATTGTGGCACAGCTCGGAGCATGGGCGACGCCACGTACGAGAAGCGCGTGCTCGTGACGGGCGGCGCGGGCTTCATCGGCTCGCACGTCGTCACGCACCTCGTGCGGCGCTACCCGCAGTACCTCATCGTGAACCTCGACTCGCTCGACTACTGCTCCTGCGTGCGCAACGTGCACGCGGGCATCACCGCGCCGCCGCCTCCTGCATCCCGCCACAGCAGCAGTGTCGACGGCGAGGGCGACGGCGACGACGATGACGACGAGGTCGGCACACGGCTGCGCGGCAGCTTCTGCGAGTGGGACCAGAGCGCCGACGTCGACGGCGCCGCGCTGCCGCGCAACTACAAGTTCATCAAGGGCAGCATCCTGAGCGCCGACCTGGTCGAGTACGTGCTGCGCACGGAGCAGATCGACACGGTGCTGCACTTCGCGGCGCAGTCGCACGTGGACAACTCGTTCGGGAACTCGATCGCGTTCTCGGAGACCAACATCCTCGGCACGCACGTGCTGCTCGAGGCCGCGCGCATCCACGGCCGCGTGCGGCGCTTCGTGCACGTGAGCACGGACGAGGTGTACGGCGAAGGCGCGGCCGAGACGCCCGCGATGACGGAGGACCACGTGCTCGAGCCGACGAACCCGTACGCGGCGTCCAAGGCCGGTGCCGAGTTCCTCGTCAAGGCCTACCAGCGGTCGTTCAAGCTCCCGACGATCATCACGCGCAGCAACAACGTCTACGGGCCGCACCAGTACCCGGAGAAGCTCATCCCCAAGTTCGTCAACCAGATCGCGCGCGGCCGCGCCGTGACGATCCACGGCGACGGCTCGCACACGCGCAACTACCTCTACATCTCGGACGTCGTCGCGGCGTTCGACCTCGTGCTGCACCGCGGGGCGGTCGGCGAGGTCTACAACATCGGCGGCTCGAACGAGGTGTCGAACTGCCAGGTGGCGCTCGACCTGCTCGCGCTCATGCGGCCGGGTTCACCGGTTGACGGGTCCGCGATCGCCGCGTGCGCCGACCGGCCCTTCAAC
Source organism: Globisporangium cystogenes (assembly GCA_023334215.1). Lineage (NCBI taxonomy): Eukaryota > Oomycota > Peronosporomycetes > Pythiales > Pythiaceae > Globisporangium > Globisporangium cystogenes. The sequence goes on along the minus strand of JAASGM010000700.1, from coordinate 6,323 downwards.
GACCAGCGGTACACGATCGACGCGGCCAAGCTGCGCGCGCTCGGGTGGCGCGAGAAGGTCTCGTGGGCCGACGGGCTGCGGCGCACTGTCCAGTGGTACGCGCGCCACGGCCACCGGTTCGCCAACATCGACCACGCGCTCGAGGCGCACCCGAGCAATTTCAAGAAGACGTACACCGTCTGACCGAGGAGCTGTGGACAAAAAGTGACTTGCGTTCACTATGCGGTACATTTGTTCAAATTTCTGTGGCATACATGAACAGTATCCGAAAGGCGACCCGATCCCCGAAAGGTCACAACTCGCGTCTCTTCCATCGGCGCATTCATGCGTCAGAGCTACATACACGTACAACTAACGAGAAAGCGACGTGGCGGCGGGCGCTTTGCTGCGCTCATTCTCCGTTCTTCTTCGCGACTCGCAGCAAACAGCAACACCCACACACACATCCAAGCGTCGAATCACCATGCGCGTCCGGCAGCTGCTCGTTCTCGGGGCGACCTGCGCGCTCGCGCTGCGCGTCGCGACGGCGCAGGAGGAGCCGAACGCCGGCGACCCGACGACCCCGTCGCCAAGCCCCAGCCCCAGCCCCAGTCCCACCTCGCACGACGCCGGCAGCGGCTCCGGCGGCGGCGCTGGCAGCGGCAGCGGCTCCTCCTCGCACGGCCACGACCAGCACGACGGCAGCTCCAAGGGCTCGCGCGACCACCACAACGGCTCCGACTCGAACGCGATCGACCCCGGCCACCAGCGCAGCGACCAGAGCGACAGCAGCGACGACGACGCCGGCCACGCGACCAAAGAGCCGAGCAAGCAGGCGGCCAGCACGCCGGTCCCGAGCGTCACGGCCCCTAAGAGCGACGCGCGGGCGACGGCGCCGCATGCGACGGCGGCGGTCGCAGCACTTGCACTGGCGCTCGTGAGCGCGTTCGTCCTGTAGTTCCGCCGTCCCCCCGAGCGTGCGAGAGAGCGTGACGCCACCTCCTTCATCCAGTCGTTCGTTCAATGCATCGCGGGCGCCTCACACGCGCCGCCGGGTCGTTCATTCATCCGTTAGTTCACTTGAGCCGCCACGGCGCCGAGTAGTCGGTGGCGCCGTCGCGCTTGCGACTCGACTCGCGCAGCCCTTCGATCTCGAGGAACTGTGCGTACGGCAGGCGCTTCGGCGGCTGCAGCGCCTGCAGACTCAGCGGCGTCGTCGCCGTCGTCGTCGTCACGCCAGAGGCGGCGCTGCTCGCGGTCGATGACGCGCTGGAGCTCGCGAGCCGCTCTCGCTGCGCGTTTTCGACCTGTGCGCGCGTCGCTGCCAGCTCCCGCTGCAGGTCTGCGATCTGCTGCTCACTGCGCTGCTGCGCGGCTTCCGCTTGGCCGCGCAGAGCCGCCTGCGCCGTGTCCGCGCGCCGGAGCTCCAGCTTGCGGTCGTGCGCGAGGCGGTTGGCGTCCTCGAGCAGCGCCTTGACCTTGTGCTGCCAGAGCGCGTCCTGGCGCTGCAGCTCCGCCGCGCCTCTGTCCTCCAGCGCGCGCAGCTCCGCATGCAGCTGCACGTTGGCGGCCGCGGCCTCGCGCTCCACAGCGCGCAGCTGCTGCACGCGCGTGAGCAGCGCGCGGTTCATGTCCTCGAGCTCGGCCACGCGCAGCTCGAGCTCGGCCTTGCGGCTCTGGATGTCGTAGTACGACGTGCACATGGCCACGATGGGCTTGGCCAGCAGCGACGACGAGCTCGCGCCGCCTCTCGCGCCACCCGCCGAGCCCGTCGAACCGCCGAGCTGCTGGTCCATGCGCCAGTGCGTCCACTTGCCCCACATGCCGCACGCAGGCACGAAGTGCTCCGCGGCGTTCTTGGCGCAGAAGAAGCACTTGCCGGCCTTGAACGACGGCAGCACGGACACCATGCGGCCGGCGTCCACCGCGTCAGCGTCGGCGGTCGCGCTCACGAGCTCCTCTGGCCTCGCTAGCTCCGCCTCAGTCTCGGTCTCATCGGCGAACTCGGTCGTCGTCGCTGGCGGCAGCTTGGCCCGCACGACCGGGTGGTGCCGGCGGCGCGGTGAGGACGCCATCGGGCCGATCGCTGGCAGGCGTGACGAGAGGATCGCCGGGTCGAAGCCCGCCGTGTACTCGGACACGATCTTCTCGAGCAGCGGGTAGTCGCTCTCGAGCCCCGCCTGGAGCTGCGGGTAGAGGAAGCACGAGCGCGTGAGGAAGGACACGAGCTCGCGCCAGGCGCAGACGAACCAACTGAAGACGCCCATGGCGACGACCACGGACGCCACGAGCAGCCCGTAGCCGACGCTGTGAGCCGAGATGATGATCCACGACGCAGGCATCGTGAGCGTCATCATCCAGAGGATGAGCGCGCCGACGACAGGCACGACGAAGAGCCACTGGAGCTGCCGCGTCATGACGAGCAGGAAGACCGTCACGCCCGCGCAGTGGCTGAACCAGGCCCAGCCCGTCTCCTGGTCCACGAACTTGAGCGCGTCCGGCAGCGACGCCCAGCCGCCGGTCGTGAAGGCGCCCCAGAGCAGCACGCCGAGGCAGAACGTCGGGCCGTTCGAGTGCGCGAGCGCGCGCACGAGCTCGTGTCGGCTCTCGGGCACCGCGAGCGAGTTGGTGCGCGCGACCGCGAGCGTGATGCTCTCGGAGCGCAGGCGCCGGCGCAGCACGAAGCGCTCGCGCGAGTTGTACTCCGAGTAGTACGCGATCGTGTTGAAGATGCCGATCACCGGCGCGCAGTACAGGAAACCGAGCACGGACTCGGCGGGGTGCGCCGGCGGCCGCACCGCGAAGGAGAGCACGGCGTAGAGCACCGCGGTGGCCCAGCTCCCGCCTGTGGACGAGATGAAGCCGAGCGGCGTGATCTTGGGGATCGTGTAGAACGACAGCCCGAAGATCACGAAGAGCGCGTCCTGCGCGCGACCAGCGAGCGGCGTCAGCACCCGAAGCACGCGACGAGCATCGCGTGTGACCCACGTACCCACTGGTGGAGGCTCGGCCGCTGCAGCGCGTAGATGAGCAGGCTCGGGACGCCGTTGCAGACCGACACGAGCAACATCGTGGTCTCGTGCGCTTGGACGAGGTCCTGCGGCGGCGACTGCGTAACCTTCCGCACTATGTATGTCTGTCATAGTCGCGTTCGCACGTACCCACTTGACGAGCACGAACATCGCGAGCTGGAGCACCTGCGATGGGAGACCAACAGAACGTGCTCACACGCGTCAGCTGCCGCTGCGGCGCTACGTCGGAGGACGCTGGCGAAGAGAGGGGCGCACCGCGAGGAAGACGCGCGCCGGCAGCGTCACCTGCAGGTTCGCGCGCGGGTGCTCGAGGGAGTCGCCGAGGCCGAAGAGCAGGTGCGAGGCGGCCGCCGGCACGAGCGAGCGCAGCCAGAGCGCCTTCTTGCGCATGTGGCTGCTCGCCTGGTACGCGCGCTCGAGCGCCGCGTCCTCAAAGCGCAGCGTGAACTGGTTCAGCCGCACGGTCGAGTGGAGGCGCCGGCCCTCGCTGCCGTTGCCGTCGTGGCTCAGCGGCCGCGCCGCTGGCTCGTCGGGATCGCCGCTCATGGTTGTCAAAAATTGAGAACTGATCCTTCACGACTGTTTTCACATGTTCTGATGGCAGTCAGTCCTCTCGTCATCAGATGAACTCGGCCGGCCAAAAGTGCAAAAGTGCGATACGTCTCCACGTCGGCCTCTCGCGCTGCAGAGGATCTGCAATGCAGCAGGAAACGACGTGATGTTGGCGACACCGCTTCAACCGCTTACATACCTGTTATGCCGATGTGTTTGCACTTACTGAGCGATCTTGAACAAGACAACACGACGAGGCTTAACGCAGTTGGTCATGGACATCGACACTTTTCATACCGCTGGTGTAGTCCACGACCAGATGCTGGAACGGCACCACCGTGATAATACGTTCATCTATTTGCGGTTCACTGTTGTGAGGTGCTTGGAGGCTCCGACGACCAGGATATACATAGGCTTCGCGTCAATCCAAGCTAGCACCACGAGGAAGGGCTGTATCGTTTGTGGCTTTCGCTTCTGCGTGTGTTGGATCGCGGAGCACCAATTAAGCCGGTTCACCCGGTTCTTGCGCACGGTCCACATATGATACAAGCCCATCACGTGAAGATTGAGAGACACCTGCACTGACGAGTAGAAGTTGTCCGATGATCAGCCGTTTGCGCTCTTGACCACGCAAAACAATTGTGATGTTTCGGATCACTCCCTTTGCTCCGATGTGCTTCTCTTGATTGTCTGCGTTCTCCTTCCCACAGTTTACTTCGACGTTGTCATACAGAATAAGTCCATCTGTCAGATGTGGAGACTCGTCGACTTGAGTGCAAGTTGAGTAGTGATATCAAGGCAGGGCTTCAGCCGCTGTGCTGCAGCACTCCTCCTCTTCTAGCGCCTAACCGTTGCCTAGCTGATGCTTAGCGGTTGCAGGTGGTTTCCTAACCACCTGCGACCCATGGAGAGTTCTGCTGCTCTGCTGATGGGACGTGAGGATCTCTGTGAGCTGCTACACAGACCATAATTTTGTAGAGTACAGACCACAAAGCCCATTCACCGCGAGCAGTACGCCGTCGTGGCGAAGCACGTGAAACAGTCGTACGTTGTCCGTCCTGATGCCGATTGTTCTCGTATCTCTGTGTCGGGCTCTCCAAGCGCAACCGGATTTGCTTCGATCTCCTTGTTTGTCGAGTCAACTTCGTCGACACCGTCGCCGTCGCTGCCTTCTCTTCTCGTCGAGGCGCGTTGGCGTGTAGTCGATTATCGGCGCCGTCACCTTCTCATAGAGCCGCCCGTTATGGCGCTACGGTTCAGCTGTCCAGCAGCTGCTCGATTCAGCAAGCGATACCCTCTGTCACGCATTCTGGTTCGGGATCTTGAGATAATCGGCAACGACCTGCCATAATCCTCTTCTTATGCTGCGTCGAGAAAATGTCGCATATTGTACAGCTAAACGTTGGTTTAACTGTACAATGTGCTGCATCATTGTGATTTGAGAAATGACTGCGAAAATCGACTAGCTACCGCCTTCCTTCGCTCATTACTACCGTCACTTATAAAAAATCAACAACCTTCGACCAATCAGAGCCCGCCACTTGACACACCAGTTTCCACCTTCGCTTATAAAAGACGAAACGATTGGATGCAATACTTCGCCGATTTTGCGTCTCGCGTTTGCGTCTAGACCGCCACAGTGCAAACAAGTCGCTTAGAGGGCAAGCACACGAACGCGGAGCGAGCGCTGATGGTCGGCAGGCGCTCGTTTACTGCCAAGGAGAAGTTCAAGGTGATAGAACACTTGAACGCGTGCAGAGACGTTGTTGCTACCACAGCGCACTTCTTTCCTCTCCTCTCTGGTAGCGCAGTAGTGAATCGCAGGAAGCTCGTCTGGACCTGGCGTCGAGACCAAGAGAGCATACGCAAAGCCTGCGAGACTACGAGAGGAGCGGAGAAAAGAAAAGCGCGGCCACGCGGCGTCCCTGCCGCTCTCAGTCTGGAAGCCGAAGCGGATATCGTGGCCTGGGTCGGCGATCTGTGGGGCGACGGTGTTCCGATATCAAGCGCCATGCTCGTCGAGCAAGCAAAGCTCGTGGCAGCAAGCCACAGCGAGGAGAAGGGGTTAGAGGCCTCCTGGTGGTGGCAAAAGCGCTTTATGGAGCGCAACAGCCTCTCACTCCGCTCGCGAACTCGGCAAGGCCAGATCACCCCACCCGAGCTCGACAAGATCGCAGAGGAATTCGCGACACAGGTGCTTGCGAAGATGACTCAGCTCAGCGTTTCGGTGGTCTACAACGCGGATCAAACGGGTGCGTCCTGTACATGAGGACGATGGAGGCTAGGGATTTCTCACATTGGCGCGTATGGTCGGGTGTGTTCGTGTGTGCGAGCAGCTGCGTGCTTCGAGTACCTCCCCAAGAAGACCATCGACAAACGAGGCACACGCACTGTGTGGGTCCGGTGCGGCGGGAAGAGCAAGGACCGAGCGACAGTGATGTTGCTTGCGAGCTCGAATGGGGAGAAGGTGGATCCGTTCCTCGTGTTCAAGACCGCCAGATCGAAGATCGACGGGCGCCAAGACGAGAATATCCGCGAGTACCACGGCTTCGGCAAGACGCTCTGGCGAGAGATCGAGAAGCTGCAGCAAGGGGTCCAAATACACGGAAATTCGAAAGATGCGAGTCTTTTGGTGTTTTAGATTCCACAGTGATTCGATTTTTGCGCTCACACTCGTTTCGTAGGATGGTGGAACGCACACCTCACGGTCGAGTTTCTGCGCTATCACTTCGCATCCCGCGAGTCGCTTGCAGTGCCAGT
>JAASGM010000070.1:0-43532 GCA_023334215.1 Globisporangium cystogenes | reverse complement strand
GCAGTCATCTGGTGGCGGCGATCCAGGAGCCTGTCGAGTTCGCCGCTGCTGGGATACTACCGCTCGACGAAGACGCAGCACGTGTACCTGGTGCCGATTTTGCAAGTGTCGCGCCGCTCGGATCTGGACTGGAGCGCGTTCCCAAAGCTGTCGCAAAAGTTGAATTTCACGAAACGAGCACTAAAAAACTCATTTCTCGACGCAGGATGACCAGCATGGCGACGCCGACGACCGAGCGGCGGCGCGCCGTCGTGTTCGTGCTCATCGACGGCCTCGCGGACGTTTCGCTGCGCGAACTGGGCGGCCGCACGACGCTCGAGGCCGCGCACACGCCGGCCATGGACGCCATCGCGCGTGCGCAGCTCCTTCCCTGCTTTCTTCACTATCGAGAGGCGACGAGCGCCTCACGCGATGACTGACGCGCAGGCGGCGGGCTCACGGGGCTGCTCGACCCCGTGGCGCCGGGCTTCGCGTGCGGCAGCGACACGGCGCACATGTCGATCCTGGGCTACGACCCCGTCGTGTGCGTCGCGCAGCGTGTGTGTGGGGGGGAGGGGAGTGAAGGGAGAGCATGGCGCTGACGTCACGTGTGTGGATGTGCCCAGCCACTACCGCGGCCGCGGGTCCTTCGAGGCCATGGGCGCCGGACTGCCGATGAACAAGGGCGACGTCGCGTTCAAGTGCAACTTCGCGACCGCCAGGAAGGTGCGGCGAACGGCGCCGCGCTGCTTCTCGGAGCGAGTCGGAGCTGCTCGCACGCTCACGTGTGGCTGCGTCGCAGAACGACAAGGGCGAGCTGATCGTCGAGCGCCGGCGCGTGGACCGCAACTTCCCGGCGTGGGGCATCGACCTGTGCGCGTTCCTAGACGGCATGTCCGTGCCGGCGTTCCCGCACGTGCGCGTGGCGACCAAGTACGCGACGGAGCACCGCTGCGGCATCGTCTTCAAGGGCGTCGGGCTGTGCGACAAGATCACGGGCACGGACCCGCTCAAGGACAAGTGCGTGCGCTGCTGCTGCTGCTTATAGGGTTGGTGGTGGGTGGAAGCGCTGATCCGCTTGCAGCCTCCCGCTGCAGACGTCCGCGCCGCTCGACGCGTCCGCCGAGGCCGCGTACTCGAGCCAGGTGCTGAACGAGGTCTCGTCGGTGATCCACCAGCGGCTGTCGAGCCACCCGATCAACGTCGAGCGCGAGCGCAGGGGCGAGCCGCCGGCGAACATCGTGCTTCTGCGGGGGCCGGGCGAGCGCATCAACGTGCCGACGTTCGAGGACGTCCACGGCATGAAGCCTTTCATGATCGCGCCGACGTGCATCATCGCCGGCCTCGGCATGTCGCTCGGCTTCGACCTGGTCAAGGCGCCGGGAGGCACGGGCGACTACCACACGAACCTGCTGTCCAAGGCCGAGACGGCGCTCGGGCTCCTGGCGCAGGGCTCGTACGACTTCGGCTTCGTCCACGTCAAGGCGGTCGACGACGCCGGCCACGACCGCGACGTGCAGAAGAAGGTGCTGTGTCCTTTGAGCGCTTCGACCGGGTGTCGTCGCTTCCGCTGAGCTCACGTCGCCGTCCTCGCTCGCTCGCGTGCTCGCCGGTAGGTTCACTTCATCGAGAAAGCGGACGAGATGATCGCGCGGATCGTCACCGGCGTGAAGGAGCAGCTCGGCGACGCGCAGGACGTGACGATCGTCGTCACGGGGGACCACACGACGCCCGTCAAGTACGGCGACCACACGTTCGAGCCCGTGCCCGTCGCACTCGCGCGCGTGAAGAACGTTCTGCTGAGCGGGAGCGCCGACTCGGCGCCGCCGTCGCCGCTGATCGACAGCGTGCAGAGCTTCTCGGAGCTGAGCGTCGCGCGCGGCAGCCTCGGCCGCTTCGCCGGCGACCAGCTCATGGGCGTGATCAAGAAGTTCCGGATGCACGACGCGTAGAGCGCTCTCCTCCTCCTCTCCTGGACGCGCAGGTTGCCCCCACGATGAACAGAGCTCCGCTCCCCCCGCCTCACGTTGTCCTGTGCTTCTTGAGCTGGAAGCGGCTCGGCACCTCGAGCTCGCGCGGCACCGGCTGCTTGGTCTCCTCGAGCAGCTGCTTGAGCTCCTTGGCGATGCCGCACTCTAGCGTGAGGAACGCCGTGACGCTGCCGCGCGCGAACGCGCCGTCGCGCTGCCGCTGCCGGCCCGTGCGGCCGCAGCGGTGGATGTAGTCCTCGATCGAGTGCGGCATGTCGAAGACGACGACGTGCGCGACGTCGGCGAAGTCGAGGCCGCGCGCCGCCAGGTCGGTCGCCACGAGCACGTCCACGTAGCCCTCACGGAACGCCGCGAGCACCTGGAACCGGTACGGCTGGGACTGGTCGCCGTGCAGCGACGCGGCGTGGAACTGCTCGCTCCGCAGCAGACGCGTGACGGCGTCCACGCTCGCGTGCGAGTTGCAGAACACGAGCACCGGCGGCGCCGACACCGCGCGCAGCACCTGGAGCAGCCGCTGCTTCTTCTCGGCGGCGCGCATGAAGAGCACCGACTGCGAGATCTGCAGTGGCGTGCGGCCGGCGCGGTCGCGGCCCATGCCGACGCGGATCGTCAGCGGGTCGCGCACGGCCGAGCGCGCGAGGCGGTCGAGGAAGTGCGGCAGCGTCGCGGACCAGAGCAGCGTCTGGCGCCCGGCCGCGCTCGAGAGGTGCAGGATGGACCGCAGCTGCGGCTCCATCTCGACGTCCAGCATGCGGTCCACCTCGTCGAACACCAGGTACCGCAGCCGCTGCAGCGACACGGAGCCGTGCTCGACCAGGTGCAGCAGGCGGCCGGGCGTCGCCACGACGACGCGGATCGCGCGCGCGCTCTGCCGGATCTGCGCCACCTGCTGCTGCAGCGCCACGCCGCCGCACACGCCGAGCACCGCGAACGCGTCACCACGGAGCAGCCACTGGCTGGCGCCGCCGTTGCCGCCGCCTCCTCCGACGAAGTGGCCGAGCTCGTGGAAGAGTTGCTCCATGAGCTCGCGAGTGGGTGCCACGAGCAGCGCCGTTGGTGCAGCCGTCGCTGTGTATGTGGCGCTGTGTTGTTGTTGTTGCTGCGGCGGCGGCGGCGGCTCGTACGGACGCTCGTGGGCGAGCAACGCGAGCAGCGGCAGCAGGAAGCAGAGGCTCTTGCCGCTGCCCGTGGCTGCGAGTCCCACGACGTCGCGGCCGCTCATCGCCGCGGGGATCGCCTGCATCTGGATGGCGGTGGGCGTCACGAGGCCACGCGCGCGCAGCACGCTGACGGCGTCGGCTTCGGTCAGCTACGTGCCGACAGAGAGACGCGCAGACAGGCAACAGAGTGACGCGAGAGGACGCACCGCAGGACGTCGACCGGAAGCCCCATGCGCTCGAACGTGTCGACGGGCGCCGGTGCCGCGGACACGCTCGCATCGACGCTGATGCCGTGCTCCAGACGCGCCCACGCCGCCTGCTGCGCTGCGTCGTCGACGTTGTCCGCCTCGGCCGTCGCGCGCAGCCGCTTGCTCGGCGGCTGCTCCTTCATCCCCAACAAGAGGTTCTCAATGAGATTAAAAAAGAGGTTTATTCGGGCTCTCGAAATAACCGCTTTGGCGACGCGGCCAGCAGCTAGCCGAACATGCGCGCGGCCGTGCGCGAGACGATGCCGAGGATCTCCTCGATCTCGTCCTCCGCGAAGCGCTTCTGCAGGCTCGGGATGAGCGCCACGGCCTCCTCCACCTCCTCCGGGTTCAGGTTCGACAGGCACGCGATCTCAAACTCCTCGAGCCGGTACTCGGCCACCTGCCCCTCCAGCTCGCGCTGGAACGCCAGTGACATCAGCGCTCTGTGGCCGCAAGGCAGCCATGGACACACACATACACAATACATACGGATAGAGCGTCAGCATTTTGACTCACAAGCCCGCCCCACACAAAGCGTCGTCGCCAGCATCACGCACTCTCGCAGCTCCGTCACGGACGCCTGGTTCGCCACCGGGTCCTTCGTGCCGCTGAAGCGCTGCACGTACGAGTACGTCTTCTGGAAGACACTGCGCGCACATACACACATACACGCATGCGCGTCCACAGAGCCACGAGGCGTTAGTGACGCCCGATGCACACTAGGAGAACCCACCGCCTCCGCAGCCTACGCCACGCCACGCACCCCGTGAGCTGCTTCTCCTGGTTCTCGTAGTCGGACTTTTGCTTCTCGAGGATCACGGCGACCTCGGCGTTCGAGAGGCACGTCTCGTTGCGGAAGTCGTCGCCCAGGTTGAGCTCCGCGGCGTCCTCCACGTCCACAACGTGCTGCGGGTTCGACGACATTTTGCTTTTTGTTGCGAGTCGCTTTTTTTGTTTATTGCTTATTTTTGCTTTGCTTTTTTTTGCTGTAGCTCGTATTTGTGACCACTTGCGCATTTGTGCCCATTTGTGACAGATGCTGGCGATGCGAACGACTGGCACGGCCGCCGCTGTGCGCGTGCTGCGCCGCGAGTTCTCGGTCAAGGCCGGCACGGGCGGCATCGCGGGTGCGTCACGCTCTCTTTTCTCCTCTATAGTAGCTGCTCGGCCTCATGCTTGTGCGTGTTTCTTGCGCTCACACACGTACACAGGCGCGAAGATCACGGGCATCGCGCGCTTCTACAAGGAGGTCGGCGTGAAGACCGTGGCCGCGGACGAGGCCGAGGGCGGGGGCGAGCTGCACGTCGTGACGCTGGATGGCAAGACGGTAAAGACCGGCTCGCGCACGCCCGTGCGCCTGCCGAACCGCGCGCTGGCGTTCGCGGTCGCGCACGAGTGGGACGCGCAGTCGAAGGACATCCGCCCGACCACGATGCCGCTCATGACGCTCGCGTCCACGGCGCTGGACCTGGGCAAGACCTCGAGCGCCGAGGAGCTCCTGAGCGAGATGATGCACTACTTCCACACGGACACGGTGTGCTACCAGGTCACGGCCGACCAAATGGAGAAGCTCGCGGCGCTCCAGAGCAAGAAGTGGGGGGCGCTGCGCCAGTGGTTCGCCAAGGAGTTCGACGGCGACCTCGACGTGAGCCACGGCACCATCTCCGGCCTCGCGCACAGCGAGAAGATCGTGAAGAACGTGCGCGCGGCGCTCGAGCAGGTCGGTCGGTGGTCGAGTCTCTGGCTGCAGGCTGGTGTCTGAGCTCACGACGCACGGGTCACTTGTGTGGGCGAGCAGCTGAACGTCTACGAGCTCGTGTCGCTGCGTCTCGCGACCAAGGAGTGCAAGGTGCGGCAGCTGCTGTCGCGTTGCGCGGCGTGCGAGGAGGAAGCTGATGGGGACCGTGAGTGATGGTCTGTGCTGCTTCCAGTCGCTCATCACGGCGATCGCGCTGTTCAAGCGCCACATCACGGCGAAGGACGCGATGGAGCTCTCGCGCCTGGAGGAGGAGTTCCAGATCGGCCGCTGGGGGCTCGTCGAGGGCGGCCACGACCTCGACCGCGTCAACTGCGCCGTGAACCTCTCGAGCGCGTCCTCGATGCTCTGGATGTTCCAGAACGAGCAACAGTAGATGAGGGATCTGCTGCTGCTGCTGCTCCGGTGCTCGCTCGTGACGAGCAACGGGTGCAGGCGAGCGAGCGCACGTGACGTAATAGACCGCGACGACAGCCTCGCAACGCGAACGCACCAAGCAAGGAACCACGCGTTGAGTTCGTTCGATTACAGTACTTCACAGAATGCAGGAACGCAGGGATGCATCGACGCCAGTTCTCAAGCCGCCGCGACCATCGCGGGAGCGATCAGATGCGCAGCACATACGCGAGGTTCGTCGCGAGGTCCTTCTCTTCCTTCGAGCTGGTCTCGGACGAGAAGAACTGGCGGCGGAAGAGTACGACGATGACCGCGACCGACGCTGCGAGGAAGACGCCGCAGGAGATCACGATCGCAAGCGTGTGGTTGCTGCCGCGGTGGCTCGGGCTGCTTGCTGCGTCGCCGCTGCCTGGAGCGAGGTTCGACGGCTTGCAGACCTTGCAGGCGGCGCCGCTGCAGAGGTCGAGCGCAAGTCCGGTCGAGGACGCGTTCGCAAGCACGCTCGCCGTGGCTGCTTTGTCGATGCAGATCGAGCTCGGCATGCGCAGGAACAGCCGACTCGACAACGCGACAGGGAGGCTCGAGATCGACACCGACGACGACAAGTACTGCTGCTCGTACAGTCGAGCCGAGGCTTCGATCATGCGCTCAGATGATCCTGCGGCATCGCGCGTCTGCAGCGCTGTGAGAGCCGCACTTGACGCCGGAGACGTGAGCGCGACCGCGACGACGTCGCTCGACTTGCAGGCCGCAGCGATGTACGCGAGGAGAGTCGAGGCGCGCTTGGTCGTCGGCTCTCCGGCGTCGCCGTCGCTCCCGGTTTCGTTCCACTCTGCGACTCCGAGACATGCGGTGGTGCCGTTGCCGGCGCCGACCGCAGCGGACTCGAAGCGAGCCCATCGGAACGGGACTCGCTGCTCGCGTCAAACGAAGTCGCGGCGGCGAGTAAGTAACACGGAAGCTGAAGCTGCTGAAAGGTGTCAACACCGCACCTCGTGGAAGCTGCCCTCTTGCACGAGCAGCCAGCGCTTGCGGCGATACAAGAGGCTCTCGCTGTCGGTCAACGCGTAGCCGTCGCCCGCAAGCTGAGGCTGCAGTGCGGAGCGACCGACCGCGACGTCGTCGATCAGAACAAAGTCACTCGACGCTGCCTTCACCGTCGCCGCCACTTCAGCCGAGCTGTTCGCAGTCGACGTGTTCGCTATCGCACTTGCAACGATCGATGTCGAGACTGGCGGTGCAGAGAAAGCAGCGAACAGCTCGAGTCTCGACGTCGACTCGCCGAGTCCGAGTTGGAACTTCGTCGCCGCCATCAGCACGACCACGAGCAGCAGGCGCTCGAATTGGCGCGGAAGCATCGCGCGAGTGTGTGAAGAGTGCGAGTTGTGTAAGCGGGGCGGAGCGAGTCGCAAAGTGAGCTGCTGCTGCTTCTTGTCAAGAGTGGCGGAAGAAGCAGAGCATTGCGAGGAGAACAGTACTCGGACCGTTATTGTCCGACTCGCGAAGAGGGAGCCGGAGATCTCGTTCGCACTTCCACTCGTGCGCTCCCGAACACCCGCGTTGTTGTCGTCCTTCCGCGTCGAAGGACAAGAGCAGAAGGTTTGCGTGGAGATCGAGCGCTCGCCCGCTCGCTCGCTCATGAGCCATTCGCACAGGGCTATCGCTTGCGTCGAGGAGGCAGCGTGGAGAACAAGAAGCTGGGGCGATCAGAAGCTGGGGCGATCAGAGCCAAAGCGTGCCATGCAACAGGTACAAGGAGCAACTACGAAAAGCATGACAAGCAAGCGGGCGTGGACAGGCAAAGCGAAACGGCGCGATCTAAAATGAGCGTATTTCTGACATTTCCACCAATCAGTGCTGTTATCCTATCATACAACGATATGCTTTAAACAAGGCTTCCTTTGGCGGGCTTTTTTTCGTTTTTCAAATTATACATGCAAATCACTTGATATTTGTATGCCCAGTATCCCACCTGACGCAGCTCATTCATCGCCATCTCCAAGCCAACACCAACGGCCGCCACGCAGGACGTCGACGACAGCGATGGCCGCGCGGGTGCGAGTCCGAGGCGTCTGGCGCTGGGCGTCCGCGCACGACACTCACGCGCTTCTTCTCCGTTGCTCTCCCCTCCCCCTGCCCTTTCTCCGCGCAGGACTTGGACGAGCTGGAGGCGCTCATGCCGCGGACAAAGTACGCGTCAAACGCCTCAGCTCGCTGCGTGGCCACCGACTGACGTGGCGTGCGGCAGGGCGGCGAACGAGCGCGCGCAGGTGGACGCGCGCAACCTGCGCCAGTACATGGAGGCGTCTAAGGTCCGCAGCAGCAGGAGTATCATTGATAGATAGAGAGAGCAAATGCGACGAGGAGCTCACTCTGCCTGACCGTCTGCGTGTCCGACAACTGCAGCTAGGGACGCCCAACATGATCTCCAAGTGCGTGGCGCAGCTGCGAGCTGCGAGACAACACCCCATGCGCTCGCTGACGCGCTGTCGTGGCGTTGCTGCGTGACCAGGCGCTCGTCCGTGATGGTGCGCGGCGACGTGCGCAAGGACGACCAGGGCTTCGAGGACATCGACGAGTTCTGGGCCGACGACGACGACTTCGACCCCAAGGACGACGATGACGATGACGACGACGACCGTACGTGCGTGCGTGTGTCTACCCGAGTCTCCGAGTCTCCGGGTACCCATCCGACCTGACGTGGCTGGCGTGACGCGTTCGCGGGAGCAGCCAGCGTGTCGGAGCGCGACGTGTCCGCGAACGTGTCGATGGGCTCCATGACGAGCGAGCGCCGCGTGCGGCTCTCTGGGCTGAGCACGCAGAGCAACGAGTACGACTTTGGGAACGACGGGAACCTCTCGACCGACACGATGGACCTGGACGACGAGCCGGAACTCGCGCCGCCCGTGTCGACGAAGAGCAGCACCAAGAGCGCGAAAGAGCCACGCAGCAAAGCACCGAGCTCCGCGCCGGCGACGGCGATGGCGACGCCGGTGCGCGCGGCCCCGAAGGCGGCGAGCCCGCGGTTCTCGAAGCGCAGCACGGCGTCGTCGCCGGCGCCGAGCCACGACTTTAACATGAGCATGTCGTTCGACACCGGGTCCGCCATGAAGGCGATCCCGATCCCGTCCAAGCGGGACGACCGCTTCGACCTTGAGCCCGTCCGGCAGATGATCGCGCGCAAGTCGCTCCCGCCGCTGAGCCCGATCCGAGCACCGCCAGCGCGCGACAGCTCCGGGTCGCTCAAGTCGTCGGACGGGAAGCGGAAGCGCGATCTGTTCGGCGACAACTCCGGCTTCCAGGACGGCGCGAGCAGCCCGTTCTCTCCTGGCGTCTCCCCGCTCTCGAACGGTGCGCGGCTGACAGGTCTCCTGCGGTCTCTTGAACCCGTTTGACTGACCGACGTGCTTGTCCTCTGCAGCGAGCGAGCGCGATCTCGACGAGATCAAGTTCTCTGCGAAGCGGTCGGGCGGCTCACCCATTGCCACCAAGAAGCTGTTCAAGCGCGGCAAACTCGGCGCCGGTGAGAAGCGTCCGACGAAGGGCAAGAGCAAGGCGACAGCGGCGGCTTCCAAGGGCTCGAGCAAGGCGGCGAAGCCCGCGAAGAAGAAGGTCGCGAAGCGCAGCAAGTCGACGGCAGCGTCCGACGACTCGACCGACCAGCAGACCGACAACGACAAGTCCGTGAACGCAAACACGAGCGACGAAGACAAAGACAACGACAACGACAGCGACTTCGAAGTCGAACGCGCGAAGAAGAAGACTCGCGAGGGCGGCGCGGCGTACGCGCGCAACGTCTTCGACGACTCGAGCGATGGCGAGGATGAAGCCGCGGGCGTCCGGCGCTCCAAGCGCCGCCGCTTCAAGCCGCTCGCGTGGTACAAGGGCGAGCACTACATCTACGAGCGGCGCGAGTCCGGCGTGGGCCTCGTGATCCCGACCGTCGCGGGCATCGAGCGCGCCGGCACGTCGACGCCGACGAAGACTGCGCGCAAGTACACGAAGCGCGTCGGCGCCGCGCACAAGGCGACCAAGGCGTTCCCCAAGTCCCAGCTGCCGAAGGACCTGCACTACGAGAAGGGCGAGTGGGCGAACCTGTACGACACGACCGCGGGCTGCGTGAACCGGATGAACGTCATCTGCCGCGCGAGCGAGATCGAGCACCGTGAACTTCCGAGCGTGGACGGCGAGCAGTCCGGGTTCGCCGGCCAGAGCTTCAACCTGCGCAACTTGTACCCGTTCTCGCGCTGGATCTGCGGACGTCTCGGGCTGCCGCCGGGCGCCGCGAAAGAGGCCGAGAGCGTCGGGGACGCCGTGCAGGTGTTCTACGTGACGAGCTGCCAGTCAAAGGCGGTCGAGGTGGCGTTCGGGCCCGTCACGGACGAGTACTTCGATACGTCCAAGGCCACGCGGTTCCTGCTGCACCCGGGCGACGAGTTCTACGTGCCGTCGCGCAACGCCTACTACCTCAAGAACTACTCAGCCACGACCGCGTGCGAGCTGCACTTTACGATCATGAAGCCTGACCTGCCGGCGACCGTCGTGACCTCCGCTGCTGACGCCGACGCTTCCACCTACTCCGGCGACGACGCCTCGCCAGACGCGGACGCCAGCATGCGGAGATCCACGAAGGCGACGCGCCTCAAGTCGTGAGAGGCGGACGCGGGTTGTAACAAACACGCTTCATGAAGCTTCACGGACGAGCTTCCGAGCCTTTGGATGACATTGCTGACACTTTCACACACACACGCACACGCAGAGAGCAGAAGGTGATCGCGAGCCGCGACCTTCGTCATGTGGGGAATCAAAACGCCATCGTATTCATTCTACGACGACAAATAAATGGCGGGAGCTGCTGCTGCTGGTGCTGCTGTGGGCTCCGGGCGGTCGTACTGGTACATCGTCGTCTATCTATCTGGGTGTGGGTGATAATCTACCTGGCCTAGTGTGTTTCTGCGTGTGTCGTGTGTCGCGCGGGAGGCTGGAGGGCTGGAGGTTAGCGGAGGAAGCGGCTTCAGTTCGCCGCTCCGCAGCGCAGCTCGTGCAGCTGCGAGCGCGTGAGCCGCAGGTCGAGGTTCGCGCCCCAGCCGCACATCTGCTCGAACGAGTCGTGCGTGAGCTCCACCTGCTGCACGATCTCCTCCGAGCTCGGGTGCTCGACGAACTTGAGCGTCTTCGCGAACGTGAACGGTACGTGGCCGACCGCCGAGTGGCACGCGTCGCGCTCCGCCATCGAGTCCCCCACCGACACGAAGTTGTAGTACACCGACGGCTCGCCAGCCGCGACCGCCGCCGCCTTCGCGTCGCTCTGCTGCATGAAGCACTTGCGCGCGATGAGCTGCATCACCTCGTGCTTCCAGCTGTTCGAGTCGCCGCCGACGCCGAACGTCTGCTCGTACCAGCTGCGCGCCGACACGATGTGGATGTCCGAGAGCTCGAGCACCTGCTGCACGCTCGGCAGGTAGAGCGCGCACGACATCTCGACCCAGCCGTACTCGGCGGCGGTCACGACGAACACGGGGCCGTACGACACGGCCTTCTTCAGCAGCCGCACGACGTTCGCCTCGATGAGCGCCAGCATGCGGCGCTGCTCGCGCGTCGCCATGATCTGGTGCCCGCGGTACTTGGGCAGCAGGTTCTCGGCGTGCAGCCACGAGCTCGGACAAAGCGTGTCGTCCCAGTCGAAGACTACGACCGTGCGCTCGCGGACGGACGCGGTGGTCGTGCTCGCGGAGGAGGAAGAGGAGGTGCTGTTGCTGTGCTTGTGGCTCGCAGCGGCAGCGCTCGCGGACGCCGCCGCCGCGCGCTTGAGCTGCTGCTGGTGCTGGCGCAGACGGTGCTGGCGCAGCGCCGCGTCGTCCAGGAAGGCGCGCTCGCTGGGCGCGCGCATCGTATCGACGGTCGAGAACGCCATGGCTGCTACTGCTGCTGCGGTGGGTTGTGTGTGTGGCGGTGGTGACGGCGGACGAGCGAGCGATCGGCGGTGCGACGTCTGCGGCTGGCAGCAGTGCAGCAAAGGCGAGAGAGTTTCGCGAGCGACCGGACTTTTTAGCAAGTGAGCGTGCGAGCAGTGCACGAAAAAACGAGAGAGAAGAAGGGCGTTCAATTAGTATGGGATAAAGTGTGCCGCCGCTTCCCTACCCGCCACGCCAGAGACACACCAGCAAGGTGCGCAGAAACTGGGCGCTGCAACAGTCACTCGCTGGTGCTCCACACAGTGCATAGAGAAAATACAGACATGGGGGAAGGAAAAAGCTTGCGATGAATGAAAACAAGCACGCAAATGTCTGGGAGCAGCAGACGATGGCTGTGTAATAAAGGAAAGACAATCACTCGCTCAATTTCCGCCAATCCGGTCGCGCGAAGCAACTCTGGCGTGCGTGGAAAGTGGGGAGGAGCGATACATGGATACCGTGCTTGGTGTTGTCGTCGCTCGCATTGGCAAACGCTCGCTGTTTTCATGTGGGGTAGTCACAGCTTGGCTGTGGTGGCGGCGGTGCTGCTTGCTGGCTGGTCCGCCGCATATGCTCGAGCTGCTGTTGGTAGTGCATCTGGCGAGCGCTCTCTCTTGCAACATTTTGTTGTTGGGGTAATTTTTGAGAGAAAATGCTGGCTTTGACGCTTTGCTCGAACTGCAGTTTGTATGACCGTACTGTAAATCGGCGGTTTCAAGGAAACGAGCAGTAGTCTCCGTGCAGTGTCTCTGCAGTGCAATTTCAGCGCTCCAAAAAGTCCTCGACTTTGAAAAGAGACCCAGCAGACACTGCGCGTAGACATCATCCCGGGTCGGACCACTCGATTTTTCCGCCACATTTTAGAAGCCATTCAAAGTGCTCACTCCTTGTTGACATGGTCGAGGTCGCTGCTGAGCTTCGTGGAGCTGCTCGCTTGATACGAACGACGCGCGGTGCGGCCCTGACAGAGAGCCTCTCGCGATATCCCGAGCACTACCTTTATGAGAAGGCAGCGCGACCCGCCATTTTGCGGCCAATCCACTTTTGTTTTGAGAACAAAATGTCGCTTGTTGCAGCGTTGCGCGCGACATTGCGCGTGTTTTCGAGGCCTGTTTAGAATCTCCTTCTCCGAGTGACTTGATTTTTGTATGTTAGCTGAGGTGGATTGTCTGATAACATATTTTTTCGATTTTGTTTTGTCAAATGTTTCGTATAAGTACGTCCACTCGAATAGGTTCGATTCTAAAATTTGAACATTTGAGGAACATTTTCCCAAATCTTTTTTTTGGGGGACAAAGTCAAATTTCGAAAAGAACGCTCAAAATTCGGTATGGTACACATCAGGTTTTATGGATATTGTGGACCACAACAATTCACGAAGTCATCCACTAGCGAGCGAATGGACTTTTGCAGCGAGCGGATGGCATCCTTGCCAGCAGCAGCACGATGCCAGCGACTGTGTCATTCACGCTGTCGCTGCTGACGCCGCACCGCGAGCTTCACGAAGGAGTCCGGCGATGCACGTTGAAGGCGTCAATCATTGAGGACTATGTCCGAGCTCTGTTACGTGCTCTCTCGACTGATCATGCACGCGGGTTTATCCTCTCTTCGTATTCGTCACGAAGCTGACCGTCCTTGCCAGCAGCCTCCTTGCCGTGCTCCGAGCTGAGGTCTTGATCAATCACTGGGTCCGTCGCACTTGGGACTTCTCCAGCTCCAGCCAAGGTTGGCAGCGTCTTCAGATACGCTAGAACCTCTGGGAGATGACCGCAGTTCGCGTGGAGAAACTCGCGTGCGGGTTTCCAAAAGGCCGGCTGGAACTGCATCTTGTGCGACCGCAAGCACCAGAGCAGGAGCGAGAGCTGGTACCCTCGAAGCAAATGCGCCTTCGCAGAGTACCCTTGGTGCAACACTGCGAGCTCGAGCACGTTCGGGTCGATCACGAGGTTCCCGAACGCGTTCACAAGCACGACCGTGCCGACACTCGTGTACGACAACGCTTTCGGTGTCTTTGGAGGCAGCTTAGTGACGAGGTCCGATGCATTCACGAACGCGAATGTCGCCGGCACTGTGCGGTTGTACTTCTTCTTGAACGCTGTGTTCCCCACGCGCGGACAGCCGAATGTCGTGCACGTGACGTTCGCGATCTTGAGCTGCACGACGACATCGAAACTGCAGAGCACCGCCAGCGCGCCACCGAGACTGTGCCCTGTGGCCAGGATCTTGCGCGGCTCGATGTCGTGCAGCTGCTTGACGCGAGCGAGCACGCGCTTCTCCACGGACAGGTACGCGCTGTAGAAGCCAGAGTGGACTTTCGGAGGGTTCCGCTTGCACAGGAGCCAATGCAGCCACGTGCGCTCGGAGGTGACGGCTGCAACCTGGACGTTGTTGTTGCGCAGCGACCTCGCAGTCAGCGACGGCACCTTGGAGAAGTCGAGGTGTTTGGCAGTCAGATGCAGTGACATCGCGGCGTTCAGATCCGTTTTCGCGTTCTTCTTGCTCGAGGTTCCTCGAAACGCAACCGCGATCCACGTTGAGGACTCGAGGATGAGGCAGTGCGTGTCTGTAGCTTCGTCTTGGATGATCTCAACGATGGAGAACTGCGGGTCGCCCACCAGCGTCTGGACGTACTCAATCTCAGACAACGGGCCACTGAACGCACTATCGTGCTTTCCACACGCATACACAAGCTGCGCGAGATTGAACGCGTCGATCTGTCGGGTCATGATGAAGTGCGCTGGGTCAATCTGGTCGATGTCGCGGAGGTTCGCGAACTTCGTCGTGATGTGAACGTCGGACTCGTACAGGAAGTACTTGAGCCGCTGGTGCTTGTGTTTGATGCTGTTTGTGCCGACGAACCAGCCCTTGATCCCCACCGAGTCGTCTGGGAGAGCGCAGAACATGGCAGCGATCAGCCAGACCGCCAGGCTGAACAAGAACCCGAGCTGAAGCTGCACTGCGCCGAGCTGGACCACTCGGATCGGTCTCGCGTCGCCGTCGTCACGATCCACAACGCTGAAAAAGCGGTCGAACGGAGCCGACCACACCGCGATGTGGCCGCCAATCGTGATGTACAACACTGTGTCGCGAAAGTAGAGCACGAAGACGTGGAACTCGGTGAAGATCCGCGCAAAGTCCTCGACAAAGATGTGCTGGAAGGATCTATGCGCGCATGAGCTCTTGTAGAACGCGATCGCGAGCAGCACTGCGTCGTACGCAGTGATCACAATGCTGTCCGCCAGAAGGAACGGTTGCTGGATCGTCATCCCGTGCTGCCGGATCAAGCGCGCGGGTGTGATGGCGTTTGTCATCGGGATGAAGTCGAAGACGACCGAGTTGCGCCATCCGAGAGCAAGACGGAGAGCCACGTAGACGATGATCAGCACAGGGACGACAGGAGCGAAGCGTTTGCCGCTGATGTACTGAAGCCAGCGCCACTTGCTCGTCCTTTGCTCACCGGGCTCCACCGCTGGCTGCTCGATGGCGCTCCACCCTGACGTCGAGTTGATGTAGAAGTCGCTCAGGTGCGTGAGTAGGAAGTAGACGAGCGCTGCCATCAGCGTGTTGGTCGCCCCCATGAGCTCGCGACTGACACTCGAGGTCGGATGCAGCGCGTTCCACGCGTTCGATGCGAGCGAAAGCGAAGAGAACATACAGGCGAGTCCCGCCAACCGAAGGATCTCGATCTGGATCCGCTGGCGCCGCGAGCAGCGCAAGATGCGGCAAATATACAAACCCGACACGAAGAGCATCGTCAGCTGGATCGATGCGTCGTTCGAGACGCCGTCGCCTCCGAGGTCGTCTTGGTTGCTCTCGCTGTCCGCGCCTTGCTGGACTATCGGTTGCGCGACGCCAAAGATGATCTGGAGCGTCAGTCCTGTGACCACGATCACCCGAACCGACAGGTGCAGAATCCGGATGTCTGACGATGCCAGCGTGCCAAGTTTCAGATGCGAGCCCTCAGCGACCTTGAGAACGTTCCGCTTGAGCGCCTTCTTGTTGAACGGAACGGACGCTGCGAAGCCCGACTCACCTGAACTCCGTTGACTGACGACTTCTGCCTGCGTGCCTCGCACAGTGGCGATGACGAGATCGTCGAGCCATTGCTGCGTCGCTCGTTCTTGACCGGTTTTCAGCTGCGAAGACACCGAAGCACAACGCGTTGCCGGACCGTGCTCTCCGCTCGCAAGGGAGCCATCTGAGGTGTCACGTAACCTCTCAGCATCTTCGACGAGGTCGTCATCGCCACAGGCGCCGGAAATCGCCCGCGTCCAGCACTTTTCGTCCTCGTCGAGCGCGACTTCCACTCGCGACTCGTGCACGGACGTTCGGCCCGAGTCGGCCTCTTGCAATGGGGTCACGACCGCAGAACGCGTCCGCGCGGTGTCGACGTTCCTGTCGCTGTTCATACCGCTGTTCCTCATTCGGTCCAATTTTGAAACAGGACAACTCGTGTACAGTAACTTGTGGTTTTTATCACTAGGAATTGCTTGCCGGTATCTCACAATCAACTGAACACCTGACGCACGAAGGCAAAGAGCACCGGTCGATCGATCGTCGCGACGCGCACGTGAGCGTCCCTCCCTCCCTCTCTATCTCGCATATGTCGCGGGCCAAGCGCGCGGGCGCCGCGCGGGCGCCGCCGCTCTTCGGCGACGAGCGCGCGGTCGTCGGCGTGGACGACCTCGTGCTGCTGGGCTCCGTGAGCGAGGCCGCGATCCTCGAGAACCTCAAGATGCGGCACGCCGCGGACGTCATCTACGCGTACATCGGGCACGTGCTCGTGGTCGTGAACCCGTACAAGTGGCTCGACATCTACGACGAGGTGAGCATGCGCGCGTACACGCACAAGGCGCGCATCGACGTGCCGCCGCACGTGTTCGCGACCGCGGAGGAGGCGTACCGCACGATGCTGAGCGAGGAGGACAACCAGTGCGTGATCATCAGTGGCGAGTCCGGCGCCGGCAAGACCGAGGCCTCCAAGCAGATCCAGAACTACATCGCTGGCGTGAGCGGCAGCGGCGCGGGCGTCGACAAAGTCAAGCGCACGTTCCTCGAGAGCAACCCGCTGCTCGAGGCCTTCGGCAACGCCAAGACGCTGCGCAACAACAACTCGAGCCGCTTCGGCAAGTACTTCGAGCTGCTCTTCGACTCGGCGGGGCGGCCCCAGGGCGGCAAGGTCACCAACTACCTGCTCGAGAAGTCGCGCGTCGTCAAGCCCGGCAAGGGCGAGCGCAACTTCCACATCTTCTACCAGATGCTCGCGGGGCTGCCCGACGGCGCGCGCAAGAAGCTCCAGCTCGACCGCGCCGACCAGTTCCAGTACCTCAAGGCCAGCGGCTGCTACGCGGTGGACGACGTCGACGACGCCGCCGAGTTCGAGGACACCATGGCCGCGATGCAGCACGTCGGCATCAAGCGCAAGCAAATCGAACTCGTGCTGCAGACCGTCGCCGCGGTGCTGCACCTGGGCAACGTCCAGTTCGAGTCCGAGAGCGTGGGCGACGCGGAAGGCTCGAGCGTCCGCGACCGCCGGTCGCTCGAGGTCGCGTGCGACTTGCTCGGCCTGAGCGCCGACCACCTCGAGCACTCGCTCTGCTACAAGCTGCTGCAGACGATGGCGCCGGGAGGGAAGGTCGAGTCGTACGAAGTGCCGCAGAACCCGAGCCAGGCGCAGGCGCAACGGGACTCGCTCGCGAAGAACGTGTACGACCGGCTCTTCGACTTCCTCGTCGAGCGGATCAACCACGCGCTCGACATCGAGAAGAAGGCGGAGAAGAGCGGCGAGATCTTGAACGAGGAGGACATGACGAAGATCG
Source organism: Globisporangium cystogenes (assembly GCA_023334215.1). Taxonomy (NCBI): domain Eukaryota; phylum Oomycota; class Peronosporomycetes; order Pythiales; family Pythiaceae; genus Globisporangium; species Globisporangium cystogenes. Next base: position 26,229 of record JAASGM010000070.1, on the reverse strand, counting down.
GCATCCTCGACATCTACGGCTTCGAGGTGTTCGACAAGAACGGCTTCGAGCAGTTCTGCATCAACTACGTGAACGAGAAGCTCCAGCAGATCTTCATCGAGCTGACGCTCAAGAGCGAGCAGGAGGAGTACACGCGGGAGGGGATCGCGTGGACGCCGATCCCGTTCTTCAACAACAAGGTCGTGTGTGACCTGATCGAGGCGCGGCGCCCGACGCCGGGCATCTTCCTCATCCTCGACGACACCGTCAAGACGATGCACTCGCGCCAGGGCGACGCGGTCGACTCGAACTTTCTCGAAAAGGTCGCGGGGCTGCACATGGGCCACCCGCACTTCTCCAAGCGCGGCAAGACGTTCGAGATCAAGCACTACGCCGGCGACGTGCAGTACAACACGGACGGCTTTGGCGACTCGAACAAGGACTTCCTGAGCAAGGACATCGCGCTGATCATCAGCGAGAGCACGAACAAGCTCATCCGGTACATCTTCCCGGAAGAGATCGACCTGAACGACAAGCGCATCCCGCACACTGCCGGCTACCGCATCCGGACGCAGTGCGAGGCGCTCGTGACTGCCTTGATGGACTGCACGCCTCACTACGTGCGGTGCATCAAGTCGAACGACCAGAAGCAGCCGAACAAGCTCGACGACCGCCGCGTGGTGCACCAGATCAAGTACCTCGGGCTGCTCGAGAACGTCAAAGTGCGTCGCGCGGGGTACGCGTACCGCGGCGACTACGGCCGGTTCGTGGACCGCTTCAAGTTGCTCTCGAAGGAGACGTACCCGGAGTTCCGCGGCACGGACAAGAAGGGGACGCAGGCGATCCTCCGGAGCGCCGTGAAGACCTTGCACCAGCTCGAGCACGAGGTGCAGCTCGGGAAGTCGATGGTGTTCATCCAGACGCCGGAGACGTTCTTCGCGCTCGAGAAGCTGCGCGAGAAGAAGATCGGGTCGTTCGCGATCCGGATCCAGAAGGCGTGGAAGAAGTACTACGGCCGCCGCCACTTGCTGCAGCTCAGCCACGACATCACCAAGCTGTACACGTCCAACAGCAAGCAGCGTCAGCGCGTGAGTATCTACCGGCCGTTCGACGCCCACTACCTGCTGGACGAGGCGGTGAACGACGCCGTCATGGGGATCATCCGCCACTACGGCGACTCGGAGAAGATCGTGTTCCTGGACGCGGTCGAGAAGGTTTGTCCTGCGGTGGCTGCGGCGACGACGGCGACGAACGGGCAGGGGCCAGAGGCGTCTCCGGTCACGCTCCAGGCGCGGCTGCTGATCATCACGGACAGATTCCTGTACCTGATGGAGAGGCGTCACTGGCACCCAGTCGTCGACCCGAAGAGCACGTTCGAGCCGCCGCTCGTGTACTTGCGCCGCCGCCTGCCGCTGTCGGCGATCGAGGAGATCAGCATGAGCACCCTCGCCGACCCGTACGTGGTCCTGAAAGTGCACCAAGACTCGGTGTTCGCGGAGCCGGACAAGAGCAACTGGATCGACAACAAGCAGGCGATGGTGTGCATGGCGACGGGCAAGAAGTTCGGGCTCTTCAACCGGCGCCACCACTGTCGGTACACGGGCAAGATCTACTGCAACGACGTGTGCAAGATCCTCGAGGCGGTCCCGGACCGCGGCTTCTACGCGCCAGTGCGCGTGTACGACAAAGTCATCGGACTGTTCTCGACCGAGATGCCCGAGGACCAGCTCCTCGCGTCCGAGAAGAAGACCGAGATCGCGGTGACGCTCGTGGACGCGATCCGCGCGCAGAGCAAGACGGTGATCCCGATCACGTTCAGCGATTCGATCCGGCTGCGCACCGCGCCGAACGCGAGTCTGTCGCGGTCGCCGCCGCAGCAGATCCAGTTCGTCGCGTCCAAGCACAGCCAGATCACCGGCGACATGCAGAACGTGCAGATCCACGTCGAGCCCGGCGTGCCGGACGAGTACATTCGCAAGCGCCGAAAGCGCGAGAAAGCGCGGCGCAAGAAGATGGAGCGCCAGCGCGAAGAGGAACTCGCGATCCGCGCGCAGCGCCAGGCCGAGCGCGAGCGCGAGCGCGAGACGGAGCGCATCCGCCGCGTGGCGGAGAAGAAGGCGAAGAAGCAGGCGGAGAAGGACTCGCGTCGGCAGTCCGGCGTCACGCGCAAGTCGTCGAAGGGCTCCATGGACCAGGCGCGCAAGTTCGGCGAGACGCTGCAGGGCTCGTCGTCCTCGTCGCTGAACGGCCAGCAGTTCGGCGGCGCGAACAGCGAGCTTGCGGCTGTGCTTGCGAGGCGGCGAGGCGAGAAGTGATGTGCGCGTGTGTGTGCGCGAGGAGGCTGAGGGCGATTCTGTAGTAGGAGGGAGGCAGAAAGGGAGAGAAGCGACTAGACTTCGTTAACAGCGTGCAGATGCTGCCACCAATCGTCTTTGCGAACGGTGTAATGTCTAGACTACGGGTTGAACCGTGTGAGCAGGTTCGGACACGAGCACTGGACTCGCACAGCCTTGTGCGAGTGGGCTCGAACCGGCGAACTCACGCTTGAAGATTGCGTTCCAGCTAGCTGTTTCGGCGGTGCTGGAGGTACCCCGGGCGTGGTTGCTGTAAGCTCCACGCGACGCCGAGGCGCATCATGTTGATCGCTGCGATCTTGTCGCGATCCCAGAACTTCCCACACGTGTAGCAGCGCATCGCGCGCGAGGTGCTGATCCATTCGTCTGCGCTGACGCGCTAGTCGGCGGGAGTGAGGTCTGCTTCGCAACACGAGCAGGACTTGCTCGTGTGATACTCATCGACCACAATCACGCGGACTCGCTTAGACAACACCTTCTTCAGCGCCTTCACAGGAGGCTTTGGATGCCCGCGCACTCTTCCGCTGTTGCTCCAGTTCCCGAACGCGACGATCGTCTGTCGATCAGGTTGCGGGACGATTGGTGGAGTGCTTTCGCCTTGTACACGAACTGAAGGAAGCGCCATTTTCGGAATGGCTGCGTCCATCCGAACGAGAAGAGCGCGCGCATGTTGGTCCACATGAATGCCAAACTCGCCTCAAATGCCGCGAGCGCCGCGGTCTTGAACGACGGGATCGCGGCCAGGAGTTCCATGTACTCTGGGAATCGGCGACGGAGATTGTTGTTCCAGTAGTTGCCCTCGTTGAATCCGGTGTGATGTCGATACGACTGCGTCGACACTTGAACATACCCAACGGCAGGGCGAGAAGCACTACGAGAGTGGCGCTGGCGTTGGCTCTGCTGCTGGGCGCGTGGGGTTTGGGGGTGTTGTCGTTGTCGCCGCTGTCATCGCTTTCGCCGTTTCCGCTTCATGCGACGAAGTTGCTGCCGCTTCCATGCCGCCGTCCTGGTTGCTGGCACTTGTCGTTGCATTGAGAATCGGTGCAGCACGCGCACTACCTCTCGTGAGTCCATTCGACGAGGATGAACGGAGGCCGCGGTGGCGAGAGCGATTGTCCCTGGGTCCAGACCGATCACGTGAAGAGAGCTATCACCCACGAGTGGGAGACGATGTTGGCGGGGTCGGGTTCGCTTCAGGTGCACGGCGACTTCATACCCATTCGTCGTGACCATGTTCGCGAATGTCCACGACGCAGACTCGAAGCGCTCAACATAGAAGTGCTTTCGCCACGCTATGTCCTTCACGGCCTGGAACTCGTGCGACCGTGGCATGCGAGGTCCGCGCCGTCCACGAACAAGCAGCACCGGAAACAGATCGTTCGTTGAACCTCCGTTTCGTCGCAGACGAACGTGGATGCGAGTCCATAGTTGGAGGAGGATGGCGGTGTCGATTGGGATGTGCGGCGGAACATGCGAGGTTGAGAGCGGGAGGAGCGAGAAACCGTGCGTTGTGAGCCGTTCCTCTGCAGGAAGGGAGTCGATGTGCGCGAGCATGTCGTGTTGAAGTCGGAGAAAGTGAACCGGATCCTGCTTGCTTGCTTGCTCTGTCGGCTCAACCTGCAGCCAATGCTCGAGCTCGTCGGCGAACTGTCGCCGAGGTCGCAGGCTGACGACGAACGCCTCCTTGATCAGGAATGTTGCAGCTCCACTACTTGCGAGGCCATAGCGAATGCGCGTGTGTTCGTGAAGCCGCTTGGAGAACTGAGTCTTGAGACCGGTGACAGCGTTGGCAAGCATTTGCCTCACCACGTCCCGCTTGAGTTCACACCAGTTGACGAGAGACGGAGCTGAGTAGGTGGGGATGCGAGCCCTCTCTCGCCGATACAGGGTGAGCGTCTCTTCGAGTGCAGGATCGGAGTTGCTGCGCGCGAGGCGTTGGGCTTGAGACCGCCCATCGTCTCCTCGGTTGTCGTCACCGACTCCAGCGAGACACCGTCTGAAGAACAGCTCGGTGAGTTGTGGAAGCTGTAGACGTGCGGCTGGGTCTGGGTGGTTCTGGCTAGTGAACACCCTCACAAGTGGAAGTTAGCGACCATGGTCGCCTCCGCTCGCACCTGGTGCATCGCCGCAACTAGGCGCCTGATCTCGTACTGAAGCTCGATCCTCAGCGACGCGTGTTGCACTTGAGCTTCTGATACTGGCGGATCACGTCGGAGAAAGCTTGAGAGCTTGACCTTGACAACCGAGCGGGGGCTCTCAGCCTCTCGGAACTCCATAGAGACAGCGGTCGAGGCGACGACGACGGCGGCACTGGTACGCGGTCGGCTTGAGCTGGAGGTGGGTAAACTGATAATGAAAGAGCAGCTTGGACAATGAGTGCTTTGGATAGGAGCCGAAAGAGACGATCGGTTTGAAACCTCTTTCGAGGCCGAAACCACGAAAAACGATGCATTCGTTTCACTTGCACGTCGGCCGGCGCGCGCACGTGGAGCCTTTGGAACCGCCGCGTGACCTTCCGGAGGACTCGGACGCCAGCAGCGTGGACTTGGACATTATCTGCCCGTGTCGTCCACGAGCTGTCCATGTGGTCGAGCTCGACGGCCGACAGGATATAGCAGTTCTGACACGGGCCGAGGCCACCGCCGCCCGTTGTTCTTTCTCACGCAACAGCCCTTGACCGCGACCACGTTGTTCGTCCAGCTCAAGCAGTCCTTACGCGCCTGGTCGTTCCACATCGTGAGCTTGATCTAGGCGTTCGAGTCATCGACGAGCGAGATGTCGCGCTTGTAGACCTGCTTGCCGGCCGTCGACGTGATCACGCTCACGACGCCGGCGTCGCGCACGACACCGATGACGTCGACGTTCGACTCCGCCGCCAGAGACAGTCTCATTGACGACGTCCGGGCGATCCCACCGCCGCCGATCTCGTCCACGGCCACGGCGGCAGCTCATAGAACTTGTCCACCGCGTCGTTGAAATTCGTCGCACGAATCTCGCCGCCCTTCGAGTCGAGCAGGTCGCAGCTGAAGAGCTTGCCCTGGTCGCGCGCGTTCGTCCACTTGATCGGCCACCGACCGCCGGCTTACGGGTTCAGGCTGTGGATGTCCGAGATGCGCACGTTCAGGTCCTGGCGCACGACCGGCCCGCGGTTGTACGCCGACTGCGGCGCTGGCCGAGGCGGCTGCTCGTAGCTCGGCGCGCCGTAGTAGTGCGGCAGCGCGGCGGCAGCCGGTACGCCGTTGTTGTACGCGGAGCTCTGCTGCGGCTGCTGGTAGCTCGACGGGACAGGCGCCGCGGCCACTGGCTGCTGCGGGCGAGCGCTCAGGCTCGGGTGCGCCGGGGTCGGCGCTGCGGCCGGGACAGACACGCCATTCGCGCCTTCGATGTTCTGCGGCGCGCTGATGAGCCGCCCGCCATCGCCCGTCTTCATCTCGTCTGCCGCGGCGCTGAGCTGCGCGAGCTCTTCGAGCGCGCTGGCGATGTGCGCAGTGAACGCGTCGCTCTCGAGCTCCTTGGACGCCGCGCTCGGAGGCAGCAGCTGGAGACACTTGAGCAGGTGCTCGTACCGGCTCTGAACGTCCTGGAGCTCGGCCAGGATGCCGCCGAGCTGGTTGTTGAGCTCCTGCAGCGTCGGCGCCTTCTCCGAGTCGTTCTGCTGCAGGTGCTGGTTCTCCTGGCCGATGCTCTCGAGCCGCGCGTGCAGCTCCTCGAGCTCTGGAGCTTGGCGTCGAGCACTTGCAGCCGCGTCTACAGGAGCGAGTGCAAGCCGAGCTGTCCGAGCTTCTGCTTCTCGCGGTCCGCCGCTTCGAGCTGCTCCGCGAGCTGCTCGAGCCCGCACTTCGTCTCGGCGCGCTCGTCGTCGAGTTGGGCGAGCGCCAGGCGATGGTCGTCCTCCATCCTGCGCAGCGCGTCTTAAAGCTCGAGCCGCCGCGAGCCGGCGTCCTGGTGCGCCTGCAGCAGCTCGAGCGAGACGTCCTGCAAGCTCTGGTCGTACCCGCCCTTCGTGAGCCCCGCCTCGCTCTGCCGCCTGGTGATCTCGTCGTGCATGACCATGAGCTCGTCGACGTGGGTCTGCTCGCGCTCCTGGCGAGCTCGAGCGAGCTCCGCGGTCGCGTTCTGCTCGCTGGCTCGAGCGCTCTCGAGCTGCTGTGGCGCCGGTTCTGCTCACGTCGCGACTCCGTCCGACTGCTGGCGCTGCTGTGGCCGCTGCTGGTCGTACTCTCCCACTCGAAGTTGGCCGCAGACTTGGCGCTGCTCTTGCTCGCCGAGCGCTCGAGACTCGCCAAACTCGCAGACGCGAGATCGAGTACGAGCGCACCGATGTCGAGCTCCTCATCTTATCCGCGTTGCTGCTCTCGTGAAGACTGTTGTACAGGAAGCTGCAGTTGCTTGCTTGCGAGTCGACACCGCCGCTCTTAGCAGCAGTCCCTTGCTTGTGAGTCGACATCGCCGCTCTTCACTCGCCTCTCACATACCCCGACGCTATGCCACTCGTCCGTCCAAGGATCACATACTACAGCGGCGCCGACGGCGCCGCTGGACTGTGCAGCAAGGACGTCCAAACAGCCAGCATCGGGATATGCGAGAGTCGAGTGATAAGCGTGAATGGGAACGTTTGACACAACAGCGAGCAATGGCTCGCTGTTGTGTCACTTCGATTAACACCAACTACCATACACTTCTACTTTTAAGAAAGGATACGATCGACTAAAACCGTAATTCGACATTTTCAACAAATACTGACAGTCCCATGTCTGACACGGTAAACTGAAAGGAACGCCTCTCTTAAAACCGAAATGTTTTGTTGCCATACAATATTTTACAATATTTTATTAAAATAGGTTTTAAGAGTATATGGGAAAGGGAAATGAAAGAACAGTTGGCAACAAACCAACAAACCAACGAACCAACGAACCAACGAACCAACGGACCAGCAACGACCGGAGAAACCGCAAAAGGTTGAGCTTTTAAAACCAAAATATATTGTTGCCATTTAATACCATTCTTGGTGTCTAAATCGGTTTTTAAGAGGATATGGGAAAGGGACACGTAAGAAGAGTTGCGAGCGCAAAAATCCGCAACCACCCAACGGACCAACCCACCAGCGACGAGCGCTGAAACCGCTTGTGAATTTGATTTGTGGCACATCGCACCTTGACACACGAACAGGCAAAACCAACAACCCTGAGCAAGCTCACCCCAGTTCGTCGATCACCGACCCGCAGACTTCTCGGCAGCTACATGCCGTTTACCTGAAGTCACCGGGGATAACATGGTACAAGTTTGCCACACAAGCAGCGGCTAGTAGTCGACGGACAGTGACGGGATTTGGGAGAGGTGCTCGATGCCGGCGCCAGTGAGCTTGGTGCAATACCAGAGGTTGATCGAGGCGAGGTTCACGAGCGACGTGAGGTTCTTGAGCCCGTCATCGGTGATCTCGCCGCACTCGGCCAGGTTGAGCGACGTCAGCGCCGCCATCTTGGCGATCGTCGGCATCCCGGCGTCCGAGATCAGCCCGCAGTTCCCAAGGTCGAGCGACCTGAGGCTCGGCATCCCCGTGAACGCCTCGAGACACGCGTCCGTGAGCTTCGAGCAGCTCGCGAGGTCGATCGACTGCAGCTTCGAGAGCAGCGCAAGTCGCAGGATCCCTTCGTCCGTCACCTTGTTGCAGTACCAGAGCACGAGCGTCTCGAGCTCCGTGAACTCGCCGATCACGCGCATGCTCTTGTCTGTGATCAGGCGGCAGTTCGCCAGGTTGAGAGTCCGCAGCTTCTTCAGGTTCGCGATGTACGAGATGCCGACGTCGTCCACGTGGTTGCAGCGCATCAGGTTTAGGCTCGTGAGGTTCGTGAGCCGGCCGAGGCCGAGTAGCGCCGGGTTCCCGACCTGCCGGCAGTTGGCGAGGTCGACGACGACGAGCGAGCTGATCTGTGCGAGCGCCGCGATGCCGTCGTCGCGGATGCCCGAGCATCCACCGAGGTAGATCGACTTGAGGCGCGTCAGCTTGGTCAGTTCGCGGAGCCCTTGGTCTGTCACCTGGTAGCAGCTCACGAGGTCGAGCGACGTGAGACTCGGGAGCTTGGCGATTGATTGGAGCGCGACGTCCGTCACCTTGCCGCACTTCATCGCGTTCAGGAAGCGCATCTTCGTCAGGCCCTCGAGGTTCGCGAACGTCTTGTCCCCGATCTCGCTGCAGTACCACAGGTTGCACGACGAGAGGCTCTGGAAGCTGCTGAGCACCTCCGTGCCCTGGTCGGTGAGGTTGTAGCAGCCAGCGACATCGAGCGTGACGAGGTTCGTGAGCGGCGCGAGCGCACGCAGCCCGCTGTCGGTCACCTCCCCGACGTTCGCGATCTCGAGGTGACGCAGGTTCACGAGCGACCTGAGCGCGCTGATGCCGACGTCCGTGAGCTGGCTGCAATTGGAGAGGTTTAGGTTCGTGAGCGACGTCATACTCGCGAGCGCGCAGATGCCGACGTCGGTGAGCTGGCCCTGGTTGCAGTACCACAGGTTGAGCGTGCGGAGGCTCGACAGGTTGGCGAGCTGCCGAATGCCCGAGTCGCCGATGCGACGGCAGCCGCGCAGACTCAGGTTGTCCAGCTTGCGCAGCTCCGAGATCGCCGCGACGCTCTCGTCGGTCAGCTCTGTGCAGTAGCCGAGGTTGAGCGCCGTCAGGTTCGGGTTCGAGCGCGCCAGATGCACCACGCCGGCGTCCGTGACCTGGTGGCAGCCCTTGAGCGCCACCGACCGGAGCGACGGCATCTTCGCGAGGAGCTGCACCGACGCGTCCGTGAGGTTGGTGCAGCCAGTGAAGACGACCTCGACAAGCGCGGGGAAGAGCTGCGGGAGCTGCACGAAGTGCTTGTCGTGCAGCAGGCGGCGCGCTGGGATGAACGAGAGCACCCTCGTCTCGAGTCCGAACTCTGCGCCGAGCGCCTTGTTCGTGAGCATCACGCGGTAGATCTCGTCCACGCTCAGGAACCGTGCGATGATGTGGTGCACCGGCGCCAGCTGCACGATGATCGGCGAGACGGCTCGCGCCTCAGTTGGCAGGAGGATGCATGCGTCTTGCAGTCGGCCTTCCTGCTCGGACATCTCGGCCGTGGAGTCCGCTGGATCGTGGTGCTCAGCGCAGTCACCGCGATCGTTCTCCGCACTGACCGATGTTAGTGCTGCGATGGCCGCCGCACCCGCAGCACCGGAGCTTACTGTTTTCACCGCCTGCCGCCAGTGGTGGAACGTCTTCTTGCGCCGCAAGTACGCGAGGCGGTCGTAGACGCAGACGCAGCAGTCGCCGAGGTCCGTGCGGAGCCCGTCGCGCTCGAGAGTCTCCTGGTACCCGCTCGCCTGCGCCTCCGTGTCACACACACACGTCGTGCAGATGCCGTCGAGCTCCTCGCTGGTGAAGAGCGTAGCGTTGGACGCTGCCATCCTCGTTGCGGGACAGGTGGAGGTGAGGCGAACCGACAGCCCACGGTAGCGACCGACTGGCAGCAAGCAGCAACGAGACTGCTGCAAAGCGGAGCGGCGGGCGAGGACTCGGTTGGCGCTGCGCACTGACTCGCCGAGGAGTCCTCATTGGCCAGAACGCGCCGCTTGATGGTGAGGATGGAGTGGACGAGAGCGCTGCCTTCTGCCTCTGATTCTGCTGCTGAAGAGCGAGAGAGAGCGTCGCACGAGCAGAGACGTTGACAGTGTGTGTGTGTGTGTGTCTCGAGAGAGCGGAGCTCCAGCTGTTCCTCCAGATGCTGCTGCTGTCCCCCACTCAGAGGTCTCAGACGTTGTTGGAATCGACACTCGCTTCCGAGTCTGGTCGCCCAAGGTCTTGCGACTCGAACAAGTGGACTCTGACGCTGAGGCGCAAAGGCGCTTGGAGGTGTCGCTCCCATCGTTCCAGTGTCGATCTGCTGGTTCTCCCTTGCGAAAACAGTTTGCTTGTCCGAACTGAGCCGTCAGAGCCACCGCATGAAGCTGCTAATTGCATACATCAGACTGGAGATCGAGACGGGTTCCGCGATGCGCGCGAGTACGACACCGAAGCGCTTGAGCCTTCGATGTCGCTTGAGCGTTCGTCGTCAGTGGTGTTGCCGCCAACACCGAGGACCACAACGTGCAACGAGTTCTGGTTTCCCTTCATGGATACAGCTTTTCATCTTGGAATTTGTAAGGTTTTCGGAATGACGCTCTTTTTGCGAGTGCTGGTGGGTGGGTCGCTGTGTGGTTCACCGTGTGGGTCTGGATTCCATTTTCAGCGAACATTCTGACTGGATCGCTCCGGCAAAGTCCGATTGTGCCGACAGTTTACTGAAAGCAAGTCACGCGATTCTGCTGCCATCGCCAGCCAACGAAGCTCAAAGACACACAGAGAACGAACAACCTCACTCCACAACTTGGACGCCAGCGCGAAGAGCTCCGTCCGTCCGTCACCCTCCAGGTCCCCCCCCTTCTCCTTCCTTCTTCCCGTCACACACACTCTCTCTCTAGCAAGCAAGATGGCGACCCGTTGCCAGTTCGAGAACAGTAGCGAGATTGGCGTCTTCTCCAAGCTCACGAACTCGTACGCGCTCGTGTGCGTCGGCGGCTCGGAGAACTTTTACTCGACGTTCGAGGCGGAGCTGGCGGACCACATCCCGGTCGTGCACGTGTCGCTCGCCGGCTGTCGCTTCGTGGGCCGCGTGGCCGTGGGCAACAAGCGCGGGCTGCTGCTGCCGAACACGACGACGGACCAGGAGATGCAGCACATCCGCAACTCGCTGCCGGACTCGGTCGTCGTGCAGCGCGTGGAGGAGCGGCTCTCGGCGCTCGGCAACTGCATCGTCGCGAACGACCACGTGGCGCTCGTGCACACGGACCTGGACCGCGAGACGGAGGAGATCGTGGCGGACACGCTCGGCGTCGAGGTCTTCCGCCAGACGGTCGCGGGCAACGCGCTCGTGGGCAGCTACAGCGCGCTGTCGAACCAGGGCTGCCTCGTGCACCCGCGCACGTCCGTGGAGGACCAGGAGGAGCTCAGCTCGCTGCTGCAGGTGCCGGTCGTGGCCGGCACGGTGAACCGCGGCAGCGAAGTCATCGGCGCCGGGCTTGTCGTGAACGACTGGACGGCGTTCTGCGGCCTCGGCACGACGTCGACCGAGATCTCGGTCGTCGAGAGCATCTTCAAGCTCCAGAACGCACAGCCGACCGCCATCTCCACAACGATGCGGAGCGCGCTCATCGACTCGATGACGTAATCGGCCCCCACGGAAGCGAAGCTCAAAGACTAAGGAGACTGCACGTCGAACGGCGAAGACGATGGCGACTTCGGAACGGAGCAGAAGACGACGACGGCAGGTGACCAGAATCAGCGAGTGCGACTGGCGAGAACGTGATGACGCCAGCACGTCAGCGCCTTCGCCACTCGTGTACACTACCACCCGCCCCTCGTATTTATCTCCCCAATAGACACCATCTCGACGACTCGCGCGTGTGTGACGACGCTCCTTCTCTTACGACTGCCGCAGGAGCTCGAGCTCCGACAGGATCCCGTCGAGCTGCAAGCGGCGCATGCGTCAGAACCCCAACAGACAGGAGACGCGAGCGCGCGTCTCAGGCATCGCACCTGCTGCTTGAAGTGCCGGATCTCGACGTTCTTGGCCGCGAGCGCGCTCTGGTGCACGCGCTCGAGCTGCAGCTTCTCGAGCTCGCTCGACTGCGTCGCCCTGGCGAGCAGCACCTTCAGCTCGGCCTCGCGCAGCAGGTGCTTCTGCCCCAGCGTCTCGACCTTCATCTCGAGCGACTGGTACTGCGCCATGGACGGTGTGCGCGGCACCGCGAGCTGCTCGCGCAGACGCCGCACCTCGCGCTCGAGGAGCGGCACGCTGGCCGCGAGTTCTCGGAGCTCCCGCGCTTCGTGCTCGGCGGTCTGCGCCAGCTGCTGGAGGCGCTGCGCGTCGCTCGCGTGGAGCGCCGCTTGGGTCTCCAGTGTCTTCGCCCACGCCTCGCGCTGCTCGAGCAGGTGCCGCTCGAGCGCTGCGACTCGCTGGCTCGCCTCCGCCAGCGCGGCCTCGTGCGCCGCCCGCAGGCGCGCGATCTCGAGCTCGAACCGCGCGGCGACCGCCGCTGCGATCATGTCGTCAGAGGCGGCGGATGGCGCGTCGACAGTCGGTGCTTCCGGCTCCGCCGCCGCGAACGTCTGGAGCGTGCTCAGCGTCTGCACCAGGTGCGCGCGAGCCTCTTCGCTCGCCTGGAGCTGCGCCTCGACGCTTCGAGCGTGTGCGCTCAGCTCTTCGTGCGTCGTTCGCGTCTTCTGGTCGGAGCTGGCGAGCGGTTCGCTCGCTCGCTCGTCTGCAGCGCCGCGCGTCTCAGCTGCCTCCTCTAGGCTGCGGACGTTGGCGCTGAGCCTCTTGACGACGGCGTCTCGGTCGCGGAGCTGCCGCTGCAGGTTCGTGATGATGACTGTCGAGTCCGCATACGTGAGGGTCTGGACCTCGCGGCTCGAGGCGTCCGCTGCTGCTTGGCCGCCGCTGGCAAACTGCTGTTTCTTGAGCGCTCGGTACTTGGTCTCCCACTTGCGCTCCACGTCCTTGACCTTGTCCGTGTAGAACTTACGCACGCGCTTGAGCTCGTCGTCGTCCCGGGCCTTGGACGCGGCTGCGTGGCGCTTGCGAGGGGTCCGATGGTGCTGCGACTCGCCTTGCTGCTTCTCCAGCTCGCGGATGCGCTTCTGGAAGAGCAGCACGAGCTTCTCCTGCTGCTGCCGGAAGCTCGCGAGCTTCATCTCGTTCGCCCTCTGGAGCTGCTCGATCTCCTCGTCCTTCGCTCGCAGCGTCTCCTGGAAGGCGACGTCCATCGCCGCGACGGCGGACTCTTCCTCCGCCTTGCGCGACGCCAGGATGAGGTTCACGAGGCTGTCGGGATGCCGCCGTCGCATCGCCTCCTCCATCTCCGCCAGCCGGCTCTCCAGCTCGCCGATGCGGCGGACGTCGGCCGCAGATCGGTGGGGGTGGAACGGGTTCGACTGCGCGCCGCTCCGCTGCAGCGGAGACTTGCCAGGCGTGGCCGAGCCTTGTCGCTGCGGAGGATTCGGTGCCGCTAGCTCCGCCGTCAGCTGCTTCACCTGCTCCTTCGCGCGCTTGAGGTCGTCGTCCTGCGCGTCCAGGAGCCGCTGGTTCTCGACGTACCAGTCGAGCTTCTTCTGGAGCGAGGCGAGCGCGTGGCCTGCCTCCTTCTTCGCCACCGCGAGGTCCGCCTGAAGCTCGCGCACGCGCCGCGTCTCGTCCGCGACCTTGGCCAGGTCGATGCCTTCGTACCGGCACTCGAGCTCCACCTTGGCCTTCTTGACGCGGTCGAGCGCGACCTTGAGCTCGTTCTCGCGCTCACGGTGCGCCGCGTGCGCGGCGTCGAGGTCCTCGCGAAGCGCCAGCGCCTGGGCTTCCGCGTGCAGCCGCGCTTCCACGGCCGCTCGGAGCTGCCCCGTGCTGCTCGTGTCGCTGGCCGCCCGCTTCTCGGCTTCGTCTCGCAGCTCCGCCAGCTGCTTGCGAAGCTGCTCGTTCTCGACGTGGAGATCGTACTGAGCCCCCCGCTGGATCTGCTTGAGCTGCAGCATGAGCTGCTTGTTCTCCTTCTGTGAAGCTCGGATGAGCGCCTCCTGAGTCTGCCGAGAGATGACATCGAGCGCACGTCAGGTAGAGGCTGCAGCGTCACCGCGTACACGCAGTCGCACCTGCGCCTCCTTCTGCATCGCCACGAACTCCTTCTGCAGCGCTGCGAACTCCTTCTGCAGCGCTGCGTGCACCTTCGCGGAGACCGTTGGCTTCTCCGGTTTCGGCTTGCTGACGCGCTCGCGTCGCTGGACCGCGTGGCGCCTGAGCTCTCTTGACCAAGCGATTGACTGCGCTACGCTAACATCCACAGACGAGGAGGACGACAAGGAAGGAGGAGAGGAGCTCGCGACTGACGCCTCTCCGACGATGTTGCGGGTGTCGTCGCGATCGGCACCAGGCTTCTCGACGACGATCCGCAGCGCAGACACCCGACTTTGCAGACTCTCGAAGCGGTCGGCGGGCTTGTTCGCTGGAGCACCAGCAGCTGCCTCCAGAGGCTGCAGTGCTCCTGAGATCTGAAGACTGTGAGCATTCGTGTCGGATGCGTCTTCTGGAAGTGCGCGTCTCCCGCTGCGTTGATCATCATCGTACACGACACGTCAGGTTGCAACGCTTGCGGTCGACTGGAGTCGGATCCCAGACGCACAGGCTAAACGCGTTGAGATCCGAGTCGTTCTCGCTCTCTTCGTCGTCTGGAGGTGGTGGAGGAGGTGGCGACTGGAGCGCAGTGTCACAAGAACGCGACTTGTTAGCACACAAGAGCAGCGCACTGCGCACAGGGACGCATACCATCGGGAACGACTCGGTTACGAGGCCCATCACGGATTCTCGCGTCGCTGGCTCATCGAGAGGAACAGCTCGCCAACTCGGCACTCCTTCGTTCACGAGCTCTCGAGTTCGATCCCCACCTTCGTCGTATTGAACACGAGTAGCGTCATGGATGTCGGGGGCGTCAGGCGTTGGATCAGGTTGAACGGACTCAGCAACAGCGTCTGGCAGCGGACGGAGATACCAACTCGGTAGCTCCGTTGTTACAGCGGCTGGAGCTTCGGTCACAGTAGTCTCATCACGCTGGCCACGGTCGGCGACGAACTGGGATGCACACGCTCGATAATCAGCTCTTCCACGTCCATCCACAGTACACAAGGAGTCGAGTCCAGTCGAACCTGGTCATCTGCTGGTGTCTCAACGGGATGTTCGTCACCAGACGTGTCCGTCACGGCTCCTCCTGGAGCTTCTTCAGCCTAAACAAGTGCCAATACTAGCGTCAGTGTCGCCACCTACACACGAGTTCTCACAGCACAGGCATCGTCCAACCTCAAAGTCTTCGTCTTCGTATCCAAAGTTGTCGCTCTCGGCCTCACGCTCGGCGCTCTTGTCCGCGACACTGTCCCCACCTCCAGTCATGTCCGACTGGGCTTGGTCCTCGCTCTTCCTGATCGCTGGGATTTCGAACGACGAGTCCACCGAGAAGAGATCCTGCAGCGGCGGTCAAGCAGCGTGAACGACTCGCTCCCACACCTCAGAACCCGACCAAGCAGCCACCTCCACTCGCGATCTCCTCCGCACCTTCATCTTCTCGAACTGACTCACGAACGGCGTCTCTGATCCGCTCTTGGACGCGTCGAAGTCGCTGTGCTTGTCCGCAAACGACCCGGAGTACGAGGCCATCGACGGCAACTCGAAGCCGCCGGCTGTTGTCTGGTCCAGTTCGAAGCCGTCGTCGTCGTACTCGTCAGTCGGGTCCGGCTCCTCCTCCTTCTCGCCGTCTGTCTGGCTTCTCGACTCGATCGTGTCGCCCAGTGCCGAGTAGCGAGGGTTCGCTGGTCAAGCAGAGCGAGTGACGCAGAGTTCGTCAGCGACCGAAAGTCCGCCACTCACTCACGCAGAAGCCTCGCAGCACCAGTGGCCCACCTCTCTCGCTCTCTTCGAGCGCGTCCACATTGACGGCGAACTTCTCGCTGTTGAGACTCGACTGGGCATCGCTCCGCAGTGTGAGTCGCTCGGCTCGTCGACGCGCACACCAGCAGCCACCGCACGCACCAGCGACAAACGGGAGCGCTCGAGCCTCCCCTTCGAGTGCACGCCGACCTACTTGCACGGACATCGTTCACGCAGTCTCAGTATGTTGTCAACCAGCGCAACCACACGTTCGCTCGCACCTCAAAGTCGGCTGACTCCATCCCGAGTGAGTCCGACATGCTCAGCTGCTTCGCGTCAAAGTCGCTGCTGCCTTCCGCGTCAGATGCCGCCGACGCTGCAGCCAGAGAGAGCGCTGCTTGGTCTCTTGGAGACACCGTCGTTACTGTGGCGGTTCCTCCAGCGTGTGCTTCCTGGGAGCGGCGAGAGCGAATACGGTGTTCAGATCGGACTGCAGCAAGCGACTTCGAGTACAAGTAGAGCGCCACCTCCTGCGAATGCTCAGCGTCGCTTGAGTCGATGCCGCTGGCTTCACTCACCGCAGCCGGCAGCTGGAACGCCGAGCTGCCCGTGCGCTTCAGGATCTGCGCGACGCGGTCTTCCAGCGACATCGCGGGCTTCGGCTGCTTCGAGGCGTCAGCGTCGGCAGCGCGTGAATGGCGCGTTCTCAACGCTGTCACAGCCGCACATGTGGCGCACCACCTTCTTTGGCTTGCGCTGCTCCTTCTCGCGGGCCTTCGCCGCCAGCTTTTGCTGCTTGAGCGCCGCCTCTCGGGCGTCGGAGCTCTCGCCCTCGCTCTCGAGATGGAACGACGCGTCCAGCTCGAACGCGTACGGATCCGCCCTGTGGAGCCACGCACATCCATTGTGAGCGGTAGTGATAACTTGGAACACCTGCTGCTGGGACCATCTTCGATCTGCTAAGCGAGACGCACGCGAGGCGGTCTCTGCGCGACGCCGCGTAGCTCGGCGGCGGCTCCTCGTCCGAGCCGCTGCTCGTCATCTTCGCGTGCTTCTTCGTCTTCTTCTTCTTGGCTTTTGACTCTTTCTTTGCGTCCTTCGGCGCCTTCTTCGCGTCGCCCAGCAGCTTGCTGGACGCCAGCAGCGCCGCAGCAGCCGCCGTCACCGCTGCCGCGGAGCTCTTCTTCGCGACGGGAGCGCGTCGCTGCGTCGGCTGCGCGTCTGGTGATGACGCCGACTCATCATCTTCCTGCAGGAAACTGTAGAGTATTCGTCACTTGCACCGCCATTGGGAGAGCAAGAGAGAGAGAGAGAGACGGTGTCCAGCGCATGCATCGCACCGCTCGAACTCGTCGTCCGAGCCGTCGCCATGAGCCATTTCGGCTTTTGTGGCATGGCACTCCCCCGGGAGAGTGCCATGTCACAAAATAATTGTGACGTGCTCTTCTAAGTGCGAATCGCGAGATCTCCACACAACGACATCAAGACGCAGCTCCACGCACGGGGGGAGCACGCGAGCACGTGACGAGAGACGAGCGACTAGCGA
This sequence comes from Globisporangium cystogenes, assembly GCA_023334215.1. Classification (NCBI taxonomy): domain Eukaryota; phylum Oomycota; class Peronosporomycetes; order Pythiales; family Pythiaceae; genus Globisporangium; species Globisporangium cystogenes. Next base: position 8,887 of record JAASGM010000070.1, on the reverse strand, counting down.
AACGACAGCATGGGCGGCGACGAGAAGCGCGCAGGTGCGGCTGGCGCATGAGACGGGGCGAGGCGCTGGGAGAACGATTGCGTCGGTCAGGTGGCGATGATGCTCACTGATCACTGACGCTGCGCACACGTGTGCTCGTGCGATGGCAGTCGACGACGCGGTGCCGGACGATGAGGCGCCGCTCCAGAGCACGTTCACGTTCTGGTACTACAAGCGCAGCTCGGGGAGCAAGGTGGGCGCTGCTGCTGCTGCTGCTGCTCGCTTGCTTGTTGCTGCGATGCCAACGCCGCAACTGCTGCTGCTACAGGAGAGCTACGAGAAGAGCATCAAGGAGCTCGGCGAGTTTAAGACGGTGCGTGCAGTGCAACCGACCGCGCGGCGGTCGCGCAGCTGCTCACTCGGCGCTGCGTGTGTGGTAGGTGCAAGGCTTCTGGCGCCTGTACAACCACCTGATGCGGCCGAACGACCTGAGCACCATGGACTACCACCTCTTCAAGTCCGGCATCAAGCCGATGTGGGAGGTGCGTGGCAGCGACCTGCAGGCAGGCGGCGGCGGCTCTGACGGTCGATGACGCGTGCGGGTCGCAGGACAACGCGAACCGGCGAGGCGGCAAGTGGATGGTCCGCCTGCGCAAGGGCATCGCGTCCCGCTATTGGGAGGATCTGGTACGCAGCACGTTGGTCGGTTCGGTTCGGTCACCGCGGGCTAAGCGAGAGATGGGGCGAGCAGGTGCTGGCGATCATCGGCGAGCAGTTCGACGTCGGGAACGAGATCTGCGGCGCCGTCATCTCCATCCGCTTCAACGAAGACATCATCTCGCTGTGGAACCGGAACGCCGACAACAGCGAGGCGCTCAAGAGCATCCGGTACGTCGACGGTTGGTGGCCTGGCGGCTGCTGCTGCTGGATGTCGGGGGGTATCTGGGGAGAACTGATTCGTTCACGTGCGTCCGTTCGCAGCGACAAGATGCAGGAGATGCTGAACCTGCCGCACTTCGTCTCGCTCGAGTACAAGCGCCACGACGCGTCGCTCACGGACAACTCGAGCTTCCGCAACACGACGCTGTGGCGCTCGGACAGCGGCAAGGCCGCCGCGGGCGAAGGCAACAGCGCGGGCAGGGACGCCCAGCGCAGCAGCAGCCACCGGGCGTCGTCGGGCGCGTCGGGCTCGAACCAGAAGGACGCGAGCCACCGCGGCGGCGGCGAGCGAGGGGGCGAGCGAGGGGGCGAGCGAGGGGGCGAGCGAGGGGGCGACCGAGGCGACCGAGGCGACCGAGGCGACCGAGGTGACCGTGGCGGCGACCGTGGGGGCGACGGCGGCGCGCGCTTCTCCCGCGACCGGTTCGAGAAGCAGGCGAGCACCGGCAGCGCCGGCGGTGGTGGCGGCCACGCGCGCTCCGGGTGGCGGGAGAGCGGTGCCGGAGCCGCCAACAAGCCGCGCTCGTTCACCAAGTCCACCAGCAGCACAGGCGAGGACAACAGCGGCGACCGGCCGAACCCGTGGCAGCAAAAGTAGGCGGCTGGCAGCTTCGGTGCCGATGCAACACGCACACGCAGCAGAGCTCATCCGCGCTGTTCCCAAACACGGCGTCTTGTTCCCCCACCCGCTTATAGTCACTCTTGAGAGCGCTCGAACGTCTCTGGAAGCGAGTGCCGGCGGCCATGGAGCAGGCGAACGCGCTGCGCAACCGCAACAAGGGCGTCGAGATCTGCGCGATCATCCGCGACGGTGAGCGGTCGTCTGTGTGCACGAGAGTGCGAGTGAGGCCTTGCGCGCGTGGGAGGAACTCACGCGTGCCACAGAGCAGGAGCGGTTCCGGAGCCACGACCCGAACCTCCAGGCGGCGCTGGACGACACGTACGAGTACATGACCAAGCACCTCGACCCGGTGCTGAGCCGAGCCATCGAGGAGGTGCTGCTGTACCAGCCGGACCAGACCGCCGACTTCCTCGCGCAGTTCCTGCGCGGGACGCTCAACCCCAAGAAGTTCACCTACGTCGTACGTCGGGTGTCGTGCTTGGCTGGGGAGTTGCGTGGGGCGGGAGGATGACGCGCTCGCGTGACAGGACATCAAGCGGCAGCAGTACTTTGACCGGAAGGTGCGCCACCTCATGGCGCTCGGCATGAGCTCCGCCGTGCGCGACCGCCCAGAAGACCCGACAACGTACCTCGCCGAGTACTTCGAGACGCGCACGAAGTTTTACTGAATGAGATGGAGAGCTGGTGTCAACACGACCCTCGCCAGCTACGTCGCGCCATCTGGGTCCGACGTTCGCATCCGTCAGTCCTCCATGCGGAAGCGCTGCACTTGGTCGCTTCGGTTCAGGTGCTGGAGGTCGTCGACCTTGTCGAAGAGACCGAATTGCCCGCCAGTGTGGATGAACAGGATCGTCTTCCCAACAAACTTCTGCTCGCTCGACACACACACACACAAAGGGAGACAGAGGTCAGCACGCGGCCACCCGCTTCTCACTCTGATGCCCCAGCGACGCACCGCCGGGTTCTCGTTCAGCTCGCGGATGAGGTGGAACAGCGCCTTCCCCGAGTACACGGGGTCCATCAACACGCCGGTCGTGCGCGCGACGCTCGTGATGAACGCGAGCTCGGCCGGCGTGCTGCGCGCGTACCCCGTGCCTTGCGCGTTTGTGATCTGCAGGAAGTTGCGCGACGAGATGGCCGCCGGCGTCCCCATCTCGGGCAGGATGCGCGAGTCGATGTAGTCGAAGAAGTACTCGTCGCTGTCGCACACGATGTACGCGTGCACTGCCACCAGATCCGACGACGGCCCACGCAGGCAGACGGTCAGCAGGTGCTCCACACCACGGCTCCTCATTCTCCTATCGCTGCTCTCTCACCCGGCGTTTGCTGGTCGAAGTTCACGGGGGCTCCAGGGGTGTTCTGCGCGTACAAGTACGAGCCGAGACCGATGCCGGCCGCGGTGCCGCCGCTGCCGCACGCGAACGCCACGTCGGTGATCCCGAGCTCTTGCTCCTGTGTGTGCGTTCATCGTCACGTGAGCAGATCCGCCGTCTCAGCAAGACGCGCTGCGGCCGCGACTCGCACCTGAATCTGCTGGTTGAGCTCGTCGATCGCCTCGATGTACCCCCAGGTGCCCAGCCCGTTGCTTCCGCCGACGGGGATCGCGTACGGCTTGCGGTTCTCCGCCACGAGCCGCTCGCACGTGCGCTGCGCCACGGCACCCGAGTCAGGGCCGCCGCCGATCCTCCGGCATCCGCTCCGGCTGCCACGCACCTTGATCATCGCCTCGCTGCCGTACCGCCCGTACTCCTGGCGGGACATCTGGATGAGCGTCGCGTCGACCATCCTGCGAGCACGCGCTGTGAGCGACCAAGGGTGGTGGTACTGGGACGCAGGCGTCGTCACCTGTCGAAGAGCAGGTTCCCGACGAGCCCCGGGTCCTCGTCCGGCTTGTTCGTGCGCAGCAGCAGGTGCGAGTCGAGCCCAAGCATGCGCGCGACGCTCGCGGTGGCGCGGCAGTGGTTGCTCTGGACGCCGCCGCACGTCACGACGCAGTCGGCGCGCTGCGCCAGCGCGTCCGCCATGAGGAACTCGAGCTTGCGGATCTTGTTGCCCGACGTTTCCATGCCGCTAAAGTCCTACGGTCGTGTGCGCGCGCACAGCCAGAGGTGGAGGAAGCGGAGGACGCGGCAGTCAGCAGGTGCCGAGAGAGAAGAAGGAGGAGGGAGGGGGGAGGAAGAGCAGCTCGACGCACGTCGCGCTTGATGAACATCGTCACGCCGGCCGGCAGCCCCGGCGGCGAGAAGGGGAAGATCGGCGTCGGGAAGTGGCCGAGGCGCAGCCTCGCGGCCGGCGGGTCGCGCAGCGCCGCCGCCCACTTTGGCGCGACGAACGGCACGCTGCGCAGCATGATCGGTCAAGAAGTTGTGGATACTGGAGGAATCGAGATATTGGTACTTTTCGAGGTCTGGTACTTCTGTTTGTACAACTTCTCAGTACATTCACATCAAACAAAGTAGCGACGAAACACTGCTTGGAGGTTGCACTCCCTGGTGCTCTCCTGGTTGAACGACTGGAGGAGCAGAACTAGTCGCTTCTTGTCCTTCAGGGCGCTCGAAGTCTGCTGTGTGAGTGCAGAGTTCTCGATCGCCGTCGAGAGCAGGCGATGTCGCCATGGACCAGAGTCAGGGGATTCGACGATCCGCCACGCGATGCTGCCGATGTCTTGGGATCAGCAAAGTGGCCAGCAGGATGTCTCCGGCGCTGCTGCCTGCTACAAAGGGCCAAAGGATCGCGAGCTGCTCCGAAATGCATGCACAACGAGGTCCAAGAGAGACGAAAATGCCACGAGCTTCTCCTGCATTGAAGGAAGCACACGCTCGAGGGAGATGCGATGGCGTGGCGCTATAAGCTGCTTCGTATCAGTGTGAACTTGCTTGCCGATGTGCTTGTATCTTTGGGATGTGTGCAAGGGCGGATTGGCGAGGTATCAGCGCACGAAATAGGTTCATGCGACGGCGTTCAAGGTCGTGGCCGACACCGAGCTGCTGCCGCCGTCTATCAGTGCGCAATTCGCCAGCTACATCACACACCAAGCATCTTGCGGTTCGCGATCAGCAACAGCAAGCATGGCAACCAGTACCGCGAATGGCGTCCAGAGCGTCGCGTGCGGCCAGCTCGTGTCGCTCTTCAGCATGGCAAGTCTGATCATGGCCAAGTACCTCGCGCAGCGAGACGTGAGCACGCCGGCGTTCCTCAACTGCTGCTTCTACATCACCCTCTCGATCATCTGCCTCGCGTTCTCGTTCCGGCAGCAAGGCAAGCTCCTGAGTCGGCAACCAAGCACTGAGCAGCCGGCTACACCTCTCGGCTCTCCAGTTCTTACTCCGGTGCACTTGAGCGCGTACTCTGGACTCGGCGATGAAGACCTGGAGGTAGCAAGCACCAAGCGCCAGCAGCAGTCGACGCTGGAGCCGCGCTGGTGGGGCTACCCGCTCGTGGCGTTCTTCGACCTCCAAGCCAACTGTCTGGCAGTTCGGTCGCTCGCGTTCATGGACTACGCCTCGGCCGGGCTCATGCTCAACCTCACGATCCCGTTCGTCCTGCTGCTGAGCTGCCTCACGTTCGGGCACAAGTACTCGAGACGCCACATCGCTGGGTGCGCGACTGCGGCAATCGGCGGCTTCGTCGTCTTCCTCGGCTCTGGCTGGCGCGATCAGACGGACGAGAACTCGCAGCAGCTGTACGGGTGCTTCGTGGCGCTGACGGCGGCGCTGATGTACGGCGCGTCGAACATCGCGAACCAGCTCTTCTTGAACGTGCAAGGCGCCGACAGAGCGATCGAGTCGCTCGGCATGATCGGCGCGTGGGGCTCTGGGCTCGCGATCATTCAGATGATCGTCCTCGAGCGAACGCAAGTGACCGCGATCGTCTGGACGCAAGACGTGACGATCTGCTTCGTCGCGCACATCCTCGCGATGCTCTCGTTCTATATCCTCGTGTCGATGCTGCCGCGGCCGACAACAGCGTCTCCGCTGTACAACCTCTCGATCCTGGCGTCGAACCTGTACCTGGCGTTCGCGTCGCACTATCTCTTCGCCGAGGACCCGCGCGGGTACTTCTTTGCGGCGCTCGTGCTCGTGCTCGTCGGGCTGTCGATCCACTGTGTCGAGCACTCGCTCGCCGTGACCAAGAAGCAGCAAGAGCAGAGCAAGAAGCTGCACGTGAACTTCGGCTCGATGCACACACCGACGGACCTTAAGCTCGTCGCGATCCAGATCGAGCAGGCAGCACTCTGATAGACAGAGTACACTTTAGACCGAGGCTCGAGCTGCGATATGCATCTTCCCCCTGGTGCAGTCCGAAGTAAGCAAAGTTGCTGTTCCGATCGTACCTAATCGAAGATGGCTACACTTCAAAATTCAAATATCGTACTTACTTGGATCTAATACGTAAAACAATACAAACGGGCAGTTTGAGGTGGCACGCCCGAGATCAATCATCGAGATGGACCTCTCGCAGGTGTCCCACACGTCGAGCGACAGCAGCGCGCAGACGCTGCTCGCGGGGCTTCAGGCGCTCACCCGACGGCTGCAAGACGAGCGCGACGCGCTGCAGAGCTCGCTGGACGACGCGGCGCACGCACTGCAGAGCGAGCGCAGCGCGAAGACGGCGCTCGAGCACGCGCTGCAGGTGCGCGAACTGGAGCTGCTGCACGTGACACAGCAGCAGGCGGTGGCGGCGGCGCAGCTGCGCGAGCGCGTGACTCTGCTGGAGCGGGAGTTAGAGGACGAGCGCGCGCAGCTGCGCGCTGCAGTCGCCGGCCGCGGCACCGCAGTGCAGAAGAGCAGCACGCTCGCGGCGGAGCTCAAGCAGGCGGAGCTCAAGTGGCGCAAGGAGCTTGAGAAGAAGGAGCTCGCGCTCGCCGAGGTCGAGATCCTGCGCGAGGACGCGCTGACGCTCGCGCTCGACCGCGAGCAGCTCGAGCAGCGCACCGAGGCGGACGCGCGCCGCGTGCGCGAGCTCTGGCAGCAGATTGCGCGCGAGCACGAGAGCAAGCGCGACACGCTGCGCGCCGAGCTCGAGGCGGCCAAGCAGGCAGGCACGAGCCTCGAACGCATCGCAGCGCAGTATGAGAGCAGAGTTCAGGAGGCAGAGGCGACCGCCGCGCGCCTCGCAGTGCAGAACGCAGCGCTGGAGCAGCGCGTCATGAGTGCGGCCGAGGGCGAGAGCGCGCACCTGCAGCGCGTCGAGGCGGAGCGTGAGCGCGACAGAGAGCGGGACGAGAAGACGCACGATACGAGGCTGCAGCTGCAGGAACTGCGGAGCGAACTGGTGCTGGCGAAACAGCGCGAAGAGGTGGCGCGGAGGGAGCAGAAGCTGGCGGCGGGCGTGCTGAGCAAGTGCCAGCGCGAGGCGGACGCCAAGAGCGAGGAGCTGCTGGTGCTCAAGTCCGAGTTTGGAGACCTTCTGGACAAGTACGAGCAACTGGCCGCAGCGCACAAGCTCGCGTCGCGGGAGAAGGTCGCGGCGGCGGAGCAGCACGTGAAGCAACTCGTGCGGGGCAAGCGCTGCGCCGAGGAGCTCGCCGCGCTGCGGAAGCAGGAGATCGCAGACTACAGACAGGTGATCTCGAGCGTGAGCCGCAAGCTCCGCAGCGTGAAGGACGCGCAGGACGCGATGGAGGCCAACACGTGGACGCTCCCGGGCGAGCGGAGCGGCGGCGCGGCGCAGAACTCGCTGTGCATCTATCGCCATTAGACTCTACACGATCGACTTCTCCAGGAACGGCTTGTTGTCGCGCACGCGCTGGAACCCGAAGCACGACGCGTCGATCGTCTTGTACTCGCCGTGCACGATGAGCTCGGCGATCGCTCGGCCCGCCGCGGGCGACTGCTGCAGACCGTGGCCGCTGAAGCCGTTCATGAGGTACAAGTTGGGCACGTCCGGGTGGATGCCCATGATGGCGTTCTGCGCACGGGAGCAGAGGTGAGCGACGCGAGTTCCAGACCGCCCGTCGAGCGACCGAGCGGACGCACCTGGTCGAACGTGTTGTACTCGTAGAAGCCCGCCCAGGCACTGATCATCTTGATGTCCTCGAACTTGGGCACGCGCGTGGCGATCGTGGGCCAGATCATGTTCTCGAACATCTCGTAGTCCGGGCACTCAAGGTCGGCGCAGGACGAGCAGTTCGGGTCGTCCTCTTCGGCCGGCGACCACCCGGTGATGAACTGCCCGCCGGTCCCTTCGCGGCGGAAGTAGACGCCCGTCGGGTCCACCACGAGCGGCGACGCAGCGTCGCCCTTCCACGTCTCCTCGTGCGGACAGTGGTACACGAACACGTTGCGCTTCCTGCGAGAGAACAAGCGAGCGCGTTGAGTGAGGGGACGGCGACTGTGAAGCCATCGTTGAAGACAGTGAGAAGGAGGCACACGCACCTCGCCTTGACGGGGTAGTCGAAGCTCCCGCACGCTTCGAGGATCTTGCTCGCCCACGTACCAGCGGCGTTCACGATCTTGGACGCCGACACGGTGCGGCGCTGCACGTCGTCGCTCTTCGCGGCCTTCTTGTCGATGTGCACGCGCTCGATCGCGTTCTCCTTAGTGAGGTCGAAGCTCGTGACTTCGCCGTCGAGGACGTCGACGCCGAGCGCGACGCACTTCTTCTTCATCGCCACGAGGTACGACCACGGGTCGAACCAGCCCTGGTTTTTCATGCCGAGGATGGCTCCGTGGACGCCGGTCGTGTCAATCCACGGGAAGCGCTGCTTGAGCTCGTCGGGGTTCATGAGGACCACGTCCGAGCCGGTCGATCTGTTGGAGGCAGAGAGTCTCAGCACAGGGACACACCGATCCGAAGAGCTCTGGGAGAGCAGCGACGCACTTCTGGGTCTCGAAGTTGTCGTAGAGCACCTGGAGGTTCTTGTCGCTCGCGAGGAAGAGGTAGCCGCCCTCGACGAACTGGATGTCCGGGATGTCGTCGCCCACGCGCAGGCGCTCAGGGACAGCGTTGAGGAACTCGGTGCCGTAGTGGCTCATGAGGATGTTCGCGCGCTCGGAGAACTGGTGGCGGATGCCTCCGGCCGAGAGCATCGCCGACGCGTGCTTGTACTGCATCCGACACAAGTGGAGGGAGGCTGTGAGCGAGGAGAGGAGGCATAGCATCGACCTCCAGTAGCCTCGTACCGACGAATCCTTCTCGACGACCGCGATCTTGAGCTTGGAGGTCGTCGCCAGGTGGAACGCAGCCGAGCAGCCCATGACGCCGCCGCCAGCGATCACGACGTCGTAGTGGTCACTGGCGGCGCTGCTCGTGCTGGCGCAACGCGCAGTCGGACGGGTGAGGCGCTGCAGGAGGCGCTGGCGTCTGCGCAGTGAGAGCGTGAGTATGGGGGGGGGGGGGCAACCG